>JAHZNA010000256.1:0-96227 GCA_027743935.1 Sinodicranocentrus sp. ZH6
GCCTTTCCAAGTTTCTCAAATTCTCAAAACTTGGAGGCAGGCTTCGCAACGCGTTTTCCCGGAGCTCAACACTTACCAATGACGTCAAACTAAAGAGAAAAAAGTTATACACATCAGCAAAGACATTGGAGAACCTTTACATGACAATACTATTCGACACGCAAAGGGTATATTCCAGGAAACAGACATTATTCCCAAAAATACATTACGAAACATGGCACGATCAAAGATCATCAGAAAGATTTATATTTCCTTTTAAACTGAAAACGACTGGTTCTCAAGTGTCAAAATATGACATCCCAATCAAAAACAGATTTCGTTTAAGGAGAAATCCTATTATCCTTTAAAAAAATCTGGAGTCAGCTTCCCAAGAGAAAAGAGGGAAAATGAGGAAACACAATCACGACAAAATAGTGATTTCGAGAACTGGAGCAATTAACGAAAATAAAAGTTCCATAGAAAAAATACATCTTTTAATGGTTACTACTTACAGTCCAAATCCATCTGGAAGCTCGGTGAGTGCCGTATCATTGAGTGTCAACGTCGTTAGTGACTTCATCGCGCAAAAAGATGGTGGCAGCCTGGAAAGGTAAAAGGATATTAGATTTCTCTACAATATGAACTTTTCCATTATCCATTAATTACACAATTCTCTTTCCCCTCATGCTTCCCATAAAGATGGGACACTTACTCAAGACACCATAAAGCACTTCACGTACCCTCATAAAGCATTCTTTTCTTCTCTTTTTTCATCATCACCACCACCAACATTATTGCATTATGGGAGCACTACAGCTATCACTAATAACAATATCGCTTCTCCAGCTGAGCTAGAGAAGAGCCACATTCGAGACCGTATCTTATGGAGCCTATATGTCTATGTGTATATCCTATCGTGAAAGATGAAAATAGCTGGAGTAGATTGTGGTGGCTTGAGCTAAATATAGAGAGATTCGACGAGGCGAGACAACAATCTCGTCGAATCTGTCTTTGCTCTAGTTCCAATTTTTTGTAATTTTTCAGATAATTCATTTTTACTAGATGGGAGAAGTAAAAGAGGGGGAAATGTACACGCAATGGTGGTGATGATTGAGAAGAGAAATATTCAAGCTATAATGTCACTAGTACACGAACACAGTCCAACACACAGTTTCACTGTCATCGTCGGAAACCCTGAGCGATTAATTCCAGTCCACCACGAAATCATTAGTATACGATGGGGTCTCCAGCACATTTTTATTTCCAGGAATGAAAATCAATTTCTCTTAATGCACATCCGCCACCATAAAAATGGAAGTGCACATACGTTACTATTCCTTGATCACAATATATATTGGTGGTGAAATGGATAACAAAATTATGCGGGATAGAGGTAGTCAACAGAGTTTTTTCGTAAATTTTCATGAATGGCTAACCATTCTCGTTTGTATAATTTCAGCCATTTACACAACATACGAGAGAAGGGCTGGATTGAATAAATTGTCTAGGGGTAAATATTAAATGCGTTTGGAGAACGACTCCACCCAGAAAATAAAGGATTTTCGCCTTTTTCATTTGTTTACCATGTGTGGATCATTTAGACTTGTAAAACTTTACAAGTTGTCGTGTCATGTCGTGTGTAGAGTATGCCTTCAACATGTTCCCACTTCCGCTCCATCACTCACCGCACAGCTTTCTTTTAATCTTTCTCAAGTCCTGAGTAAAGTTAATAAAATAAAAGAGGTGGGGAAATTGAGCCTTGTTCAATAAGACTACATTAAAAAAGCTTGGCTGAGCAGGTTTAACAACTTGTGGAAATGTAGCCAAGCTGGATAAATGCATTTGAGAGAGAGAGCAAACAACTGGAAATGTATTATTTCCTTTGAACCCTCAAGGAAAAAAAATGTGTTCCGCAAAGTAAACATGAGGAGAAAGAGGGTCTAATGGATTTCTTGCTTCCTAACGTTTCGAGATGTTAGTCTTTTCATAGTTGAGAAGGAAAGAGAGGTACTTACGATGAAATAGGGTTGCTACTCAGATCCAGAGTCCGCATCCGAGTCAAGTTTTGTACTGACGTGGGTATCGTTTGAATTTCTAAAAGGGAAACAGAGGAAACAAGATAAAAGGCGTAAACAATGTTGGGGAGGGAATGCACATTAAATTTCCATTTTATTATGATGATATGATTGCTCCTGCAAGTCTTCTTGTTCGAATGATCGCAAAAGCCCATGGCGCTAAAGACATTTTGCCAAAAAGCGAGAGGAAACTCTGTACCCAGTGCAATTGAAAATCAATCAGATTTTTCTTCTTTTAATCAACTTACCATTACGTGATACATCTAATTCGGCGAGATTGGCCAAATTCCCCAAATTATGGGGAAGTTCCCGAATTTCATTATCGCTTAGGCACAACTTCCTCAGCCTCGTCAGGTTCACCAGTTGCTGGGAAAGTAATAGAAAAAAAACGAGATAAGTATATGACTGAGAAATGTTCACAAACGAGGAAGAAAATTATCGGCCTTTTTAAATGAATCGAATCATTTCATCTCATCAAAACATAGTGGATCACGAGCATCAACAATATTACGTGATATAGCGTATCCCTATCCTATTTTATAGCTTCTCTATCTCGGCATCGTTTATCTTTAAAGTATCACCATATCACGGGATAAATCATTCGATAAAAAATCCTCCGTCTCGTCTCTCCTTTTCTCTTTTCGTATCCCGATTCTCCTTTTATGTATAGAAATATGTATATAGATTGTACATCATTATCTTTAGTAAAAGTACACAAGCTTGCCGCTCTTAAATTGCGTGGAAAGCAAAGAATTTTTATGGCTCGTAAATCTCAAGACGGTGCCGAAGACTGGAGAAGAGGAAGCCGTATTGTGAAAGGAAAAAGGAATTTCTCCGCTTGCTCGTCTTTTCCTGGAAAGATATATACGAGCAGGAGGAAACTTATGGTCGGTTATAGTTTTTTTATACTTCATTCAGCCTTCGGTCTTGCTACAATATTAGCATTACATCACGTAAGAACGAAGAGAGGAGACGCACTCAAATAATTATTTTATTTCGACTTCGTTTTCTTCCTCTTTCTTCATTCGCATATTT
Organism: Sinodicranocentrus sp. ZH6; assembly: GCA_027743935.1. Taxonomy (NCBI): domain Eukaryota; kingdom Metazoa; phylum Arthropoda; class Collembola; order Entomobryomorpha; family Entomobryidae; genus Sinodicranocentrus; species Sinodicranocentrus sp. ZH6. Next base: position 3,090 of record JAHZNA010000256.1, read on the forward strand.
TTGGATGTGAGTGAGTAAAGGGAAAGGTAGTTCGTTTTATAGTTCCATATGTGAGAACACTGGGCACTGTAATAAAGTGAGCAAATATTGATAAAAGTTGGGGAGTCATGATCAATTCATGTTGGTCATATTCAATTGAATCCGTTTCCAGAAGTAAAGTGAACAGCACTAGCTCACAAGTCTTTTTTTTCATTTTGCTCATCCTTCACATCTCATATGTCAAATGGGTAAGAGATAGGGAAAACATTAAATTAAGTATATTTCATGTTCCACTGGCAAAAATAGATACAAACCACATCCTTTCGTGTGGGACGTATTGTAGTTCACTTTTTGAGAGGGAGTGTTCATTGGTGTAGTGTAAAAAAGGGGAGATAGAATACGAGTGAAATTAGATCTGCCGACTGAGCTGTGACTAGAGAATGACAAGTTTTGTGTAACTTACCACTTGCCAAAGTCTACTTTTTTATATATATCGGTATCGATTTCAGAAGCCGTAGTAAAGAAAGAAGAGATGGGACAAGAGGTTTTACAGAGTTGGTTAGCTGGATGCGGAGGATATGATGGAAATGAAAGTTTATAAAAACGGTATAATTTTACTGGAGAAGGAGAATACACTTTATGAGATAACGTTACTGGAGAAGAGAGTTCCACTTTCTCAAGAAAATATATGGACACGCTGGAAAGGGATAAAGCCTAAGTTGCTAAGTACATGAGTGGATGACATTAATGCTCTTAATCTGTCAGGTTACCAGTGTCTATCTTGGAAAATTGGAATATGTCCAGTGGAAAAAGTGGTTCACTAAGGTGAAAATAGTTTCACATGTGATGGAGGGATATTATCTGGAGGAATTGCAAGCTCGCGGAGGATGTCAAGCTTGAAAAATCCTAAATGTCAAGGTAAATTACCAGGATGAAGGATTTTGGCATGCATAAGAATAGAATATCATCACCAGTTGGAATTCTTCCAGAACAAAAAATTCCAGGTGGGTTTGGTTTCCTGTCATCTTTTCATTTATTTTGGAGTGTCACCAAACAAGAAAAAGCAAAGGTGGAAAGGGAAAAAATGTTGATGATACTCATGTTGTGTTATTTATTTTTTGTCGACATCACACATCACCTGAAAGCAAAGAAAATATCATGATTCCAATTTTGTTTCTCCATTACCTTAGGCAGTTCACGTATGTGATTGGCATCCAGTAGTAACTCCTCCAGTGTTCTTGCATACCGGAATGTATCATCCGGTATGGATGACAAGGACTGATGTCGTTTGTCGACGTACTCGACATGTTGATTACACGAACGAAATGGAACACAAGACATCCCTTTCGCTGTCCACTTCTTCATTCCCGGTTACAAAAATATTGAAAATTTCGTTACTGAAGTATATTTCACTATACTTCCAGTCCAGTGACTGATAACTTTCTGACTTGTTAACGAAAATATTTATCACACATTGGCTCCAGAGATACGTATTTATTAAGGCAAAAGGCTGGCTAAATGCACAGCCTAAAGCCGGCGGAAAAAATTCGAAACTTTGATAATGAAATCTAACAGTTTACACGACAAGTGTCAAAACTACAAATCAAACTTTGTAACAGGTCAATACATTCTTTCTCGAAAATCATTGTCTCCAGTTTGAATTTTTATCGACGCGAAATTCACATTTTGAACTAGTCACTTGAAACTTGAAACGCACGTAGAAAAATACGAAAAACAAACAAAACTTTGATATGAGTGTCGTTCAACGGGAATTTTTCCTTTTGCTCGTGTCAAGTCTGAAAATAAAATAGAAAATTATTCGTTATAACAAGCGTTGAGCCCGTATTTATTTATCAACCAAGCAAACCCAGTTTTTTCAACCCTTTTAACATAATTTTTATGACTATGCTAAAATATATTTTTATCCTTTATCATCCCATCACCATTAAACTTGTGAAATATCCTCTTTCTTCTGGTGTGGTATATTTTAAGGTGTATCGCACAACTTCATATGATCACCTGTGTCATTCATTGTTCGTCAACTTGATTTTTATTCAGAGAGTGCACTGCAAACTGCACAACCCCACACACTGAACAGTTTTAAAAGGATGAAAATCCTTATAACTCTTTTATTTCCATATTCGACACGCTCAATGCAATTCATTCCTTCAAAATATCTTACATTTAGATTACCTCGTTGCCACACAGGTTGAACACTGGTGAGGATGATATGATGGCGAGATTAAAAAGGGTTTGTAGTTTGTGTTGGCGTGTAGTATAGGGTTTTCATTAATAATTCATGTACATAGTGAACATTTTATGAGTCATCGTCATCATCCTCAGGATCGTCACAAGAATTACATACACGATAGGAGTAGGTAAGTAAAGTAAGTAACAAAGGGTAAAGAAACATGCTCTATCACAATAGGCAATAGCCTAAACATTCCTAGTATAACAATTTTTATACGTGTGCCTAAATAATCCGTAATAAAAATGTACGCAACGTGTACGCTAGCTATAGTTATATTAAAAGAGTTTAGGAACTAAAGTGAGTTGTTAACTAATAGCGTAATCTGAGCTGTGTATAAAAATAGTGAATAGGGACATTGTAAAGAGTCCATATGTGCAAGGGAGAGAGTTACGATTGCAACATAAACTGCCACAAAAAAGTATCCTAAACGTTTGCCCTGCACATTGTACGGGTTTTTATTGGGTTTACTTTTCTTGTGTGGATTGCTCATCATCATTCATTCAATTAAATGTGAGCAGCCACTATAAATGTGAGCAGAGGAAGAAGGGAATGTGTAAAACGAGAGAATATTTTGCTTTGCGTAGAACGAATGTGCAACATAGAAAATTTGACATGATTGACGAGTCAAAAGAAGTCATTTAAGTTACGTAGAACTGGTGCTCATTCCTCAGAGAATTATGTGCAAGAAAATGTTCAATTCACCTTTTTAGCTAGGACGACAACATTACACGCACTCTTCACGGAATTGCATATGCATATTATGCAGAGAATGCCGTTATACGTCGTTTACACTGCAAGTGGCACATTGGAAACGGAATGAATTACTGAATGATGTCTAAAAGGCTTGGCTCGTGTGAGGAATTTGGAGTGAACGTGAACATGTGGAAGAAATGTTGTCGTCCGTGAATGCACAGATGTTAAAGTGGTGGAGAGTATTTGTGGTTAGGATTTATTGTTTCGAGGAAAGTTTAATTTGTATTCGATTCTTGTTTTACTGACATTTCTTCTAATTGTTTTGCCTCCGAAGTTTTTTTTAAATCTACCTAGTCGTATCTTTTTTTAAAGCAAATACATCTTTGATACCTCTTCTAAACTTGTATGAATGAAATTTTGTTAAAAAAATGGGAGTGAAAAATGAATTTTACCTTAAGTAACTCAATTTTGAAAACAGTATTTCCCTTCAAAATCACGTTAGCTTTACCACATTTCAACAACGAACACAGCACACACTGTAACATACACCTTACTAAATAGGTTTTGTTTGCCGGAGAGTTTCAACTTGAAACTGTGTGGTGTGTACGGGGTGGCAGCTATAATTAAATTACTCCAATTACGGTAATAAATTCCATTTAACCACAGCCACACATGTATTTGTCTATCCAACGGGAACTGAGTTGAAGTTTTGTCTACGGAGAGTCGTTAAACGCCAAACACACGCCAAAGAATTATATGATACACTCTCCAAATACCTTTCATTCTTTCCCTAACCTTATCAAACTTGTGTAAGTATGTATGTATATGAGTGAATGCGAATGATTCAATAATATATGAATGAATCATAGCGTAAAAATGATACGGTAATGGCTCATCTGAGAACACAGTTTTGGATGTAACTCATCAGACCAAAACCATACATGTTGAAAAGTACTATATAATGCATGGAAAAGGAATACAATACAAATTTAAACTGGGATGTTTTACAACGTTGATTGAATTCATGATGATATCATTAAAATTATCTAAGTGCATATTTCTCTACACACATGAGTAAATATAATGTTGTCCAAGTATTGCAAATATTAATGATGATGAGTATAGCATTAAATACAGTCATAAGGATAAATGACATTGAGCTCATATCCAGAATATGGAATAATGATAAACACCCTATCAAACATACAACTCACGTCGGAGGACTATTAAGAGAATCTTCCAATGACAAATCATTGGACGTATTTATTACCAAAAATGTACCAGGCCGACGTGATAAAATTAACCTTTTTACTACGTGATACTTTCCAAACTTTAATATCCCACTTTAACTCCCACGTTTGTGTGCATGTTTTCACATTCAAAAATAGAGTGCATCCAGATACAAAAAATGGAAGATTTGATCTCAAACAAAAAGAAAACATTCTTACATTCTTCAAGAAAAAAAGTGACTCTGAAGAGTGCATATTGGTGACTACATTTCATTATGATTCTTCACGTCTTTCCCGTCTCTCACAAGCTTCAAGATATTTTTTGTTCGTGAGGGGAAAAAAGTGAATGGCTTAGATTAAGATTAAAGGAAACAGGATCAACATACGACATAACACTACTGGGAAATCCCATTAATAGGTTACGGAGGTTAACAGTAAAACTATGTAAATTAGCTATAGAACTCATGGGTCTATATAAGCATGGATGCGCATCTCCGAAAAAAAGCTGTGTTTAGTATCCCACTCTCTGTTTGTTTAAAATTGAGGGAATGAATAGAAAGTTTTGTATAGTTGAAACATTCCAACCCCTCCGTCATAGGGCGCCCAGCCCATCAAATATAATACAAAAAACCAAACAACATCGTTTTCTACCGGAATGCTCGAAAGTTTATAGTTGATTTTCAAGAGAGAAGGAAAAACACATGCATAATATCCAAAATGTGTCTGCTCATGTGTGCAATTTCACTCTGTGTAATAACCATGTTTACTTACTTCCTAGTCTTCTAGCTCGTTCCGTCCAATTAATACTTTTCTCTTCTTAGAAATCCCTTTTGATTACTAGTATTTCACTTACACGACAGGATGACATCAACTGGCAAGGAGGAAGAACGGAAAGAAATGCAAAATCCTTTGAAAAGCACAGCGAAACCACTTTATTTTCTTGTCCGAGAAAAGATATAAGCTTTTCAAAAATAAATGAGAACTGCAGGAGTGCGCACAGAGTAGTTCCGAAAACTATTATTACAGACAGGGTTCACTGGAAACAGAAAACAATTCGAGAAGCTCTAACAATAACGCTACTTTTTGGAAGATTTCGTAAGGAAGGATGACGTGTCAAACTTTTCAAGTTTCCAAGTAATACTGGATTTCTTTCGATAAATCAAGAACTAAATTAAAACTATCGCTTTGTATTCAACATCCAACTCGTTTTTACGTTTCAATTAGTAAAGACTTTTTAAAACATACGATGGCTCACTTCCTCTTCCTTTTCATCCTATATGCATCATCCTCCTAAATAGAAAATATTTTTTTTGGATCTGCTTCACACTTTAAGTATTTTATAGCTGTCATTAGCTGTCAACTTTAAAGTACACAAAAACCAGAGGGAAGGAAGATCTAGTTTACTTAAAAACGTACACTTTTCCCAAACCCATTAAGCATTTTCTTATCCTTCATCAGGCTCATATTTAAACGTTAATAAGATTCTTCCGTAAAATTGGTATTTATTTATTTATTAAAAATAGCTCTGCTCCACATTCTCACTATTTACTTTTGTGTGAAATGTATCCTCCCATTGAAACCATACAAAAGAGAGATTTGATTCCAGCCCGTTGGAAAAAGGATGTCTACAATGAGGAAAAAACTCCTAGGTTGTTTAGTGTTCACTGTCTCAGGCTGACTGATGCTAAATGATCACTATTACTTTACTTTACTACATGTAAAAAAAACTTTCTACGATGACAGAGCAGCAGGAGTAGAAATACAGAGAGAATGTGTGCTCTCTTCGTTGATACACATTTCACACAACTGCACACATCCACGATCTCACACTGTACTCTACATAACCCAACAACGGTACAATCTTGTAGGATTCCAAAAGGAAAAGTTTAATTCCTCCAGAAAGGACACATCCAAAAGATATATTTTGTAGTAAATGATCACTATCTGGTATACTCACAAATGGTGTAAATACAAGTAGCAGGGAAAAATCCCACTCTTACAAAATCTCCATCAGTCTGCGAGAAAGACGTGGTTTGCAATGGGATCGAGAATGAAGACTAGGAACAACTCATCCGTTTTTATTTTCCAGAAGAGAGGAAGCTGAGCAAGAGTGTCTCGTTTCATCTGTTTTTACCCATACAACAACATAACAAGACCTTTTAGCCTTTTCTTCTCTTTTTCATCCTGGTTTCGTGGTATTCAGCGTGTAGAAAAAATATCCTTTAGATGGATTCAGTCACAAGAGGAATCTTTGGTAGATTTTTTCCCACAATTTGGAAATAACTTTGAGAGTCGTTTACAGTAACTTGTAAGATTGCATCCGGAAATGCACTTTTATTTTCAGAATTTTGTTGGATTTTTGTATAAGGAAAATTTTTCGTTCATTCTTCCTCTTCCGTCTCAAAAAGAGTGGAGCAGAAAGGGTGTAAAAATTGGAAGAAAAGGGAAAAGAATTTTTCTGATATCAGTGTGTACACATCCACAAACAAAAGCACACACGTAAACTTCTCACACAGACGTTTTGATATTGTTACTTGCAGAAGTTCAAAATCCTTTTCCCGTCAAGAGACAAACATATAGAAATACAGTGATATACGGATGGGATATATGTGTATACGTCAATATGTACTAAGTACACTTTTCGGTGTGGGGAAGGGAATAGAATATCCTGAAATAAATATACACTATCGGAGCGAATAAAACCGAACCGAAGAGAGGGTAACTTTCTGTCTAACTCAAGCTCGTATTATTTCTCTACCTGCCTTCCGTCTTGCTATTCACGGGAGGAGTGGAACCAACTGTAAATGTAGAAATATTTCTCTCTCTTTTCGTCCCATGTTGTACGGATAGAATTTTATATGTATATTTTTATTCTATACCTTATGTAAAACTATGAGTTTATAATACCGAATTCTTTTTCCTCTCTATCTTACCTTTACCTTCCTCTCTTAAACACGGGATGGAATGGAGGCAGTACGGAACATGTAATTCTCATTTTTCGTTACCACTACAGGACGGGAAGGAGAATTTAGGGACGACAAAAGCGTTTTCGTTTAGGTAGGGTATCTTGTCCCACGTATTATCCTTTTGCACACAAGCACACACACACGTACATTTTTCTGATACAACTAGCAACACTCGCTTTAGTCTGCATCTTCTCGTGAAGTGAGTATTGTTACAAACATGAGAGGATATATGTGCATGTTTGATGCTATTTCATATCCATATTATTCCACATTTGAGTCTTCGTGTCTGTGCTGAGGTTAAGTTTCGGTATAAACATGAAGACTATGAAGGAACATATATACATTACATACTTTAGCTCTTCCTTTTCTCATAATAATCATTTTTTTCTATTATGGGATTGCAATGTGTGGAGGAAAGGTGAGCATAGAAAATTCTCTCTGATTAGGATTGTTATTCTTGTAGCTTTACATGTCTGCATAATAATGTGGATTTTTAGTTGAATATGGGAGCATCATGCAATTACATATTAGAACGGATGATGGATACGTAACGTGTATGAATGTACATATAAAATCCATTGTGAACAAAAATTTATTCTCTCAGGATGGGATGCATCATGCACAGTCACACCACACGATCCGTAACAGTTTTGTAAGAGGGGATTTAGCTGAAATACCTCTACTACAGTAGGGATATTTAGGACTGTTGACTGCTTTTAGGAGTCTCTCTATAAGCTCATCTCTGGATACTTGAAAGAATACATGTGTGACTCTATCGGTTTCTCTGTCACGTCACCAATTTCAGAAGGATTTTTTTTGACTTGAGGAACATTTTAGCCTGTATTAACATAAGTACGCATCACTTCACATATCTCTTTTTGAGTGTAAAACGTAATCACTAGGGATTTTCGTTTTGACGGAAATGGCCAAAACATGTGGAGTTGGGAATTTTCCCTAATAGATCAGCTAGCTCACCCTTGTAAAAGAGAATGGAGGATTATAAAGATAAAAAAGATGATCACAAAATGGACTCATTATTTCCAAACGGATGCTTATCTTGGCTGTGGAGAAATAAGTATTACTGCAGTTATTTAGGGATGTGAATAAATTATTATGGAAATTGCCATTTCTCTTATAGAATACAAATGTTTGAGGAATGCAGTCGTAAATATTGTATACGAGTATTGGATTCCATCCATTTTTAGAATTTTTACCTGAACTTTACACATATCTAGGATGTCTTTGTGTACTTCTGTGGTGAGGTGAGTCGAGAGGATCTTGTCTCTTTCGCTACTACATATTGTTTGTCATTTTAACTCGTTTTATCTATTATCCGGACGCAGTCAACTGTGTGGAAACGAGTGTTTCGCATGCCTACGAGCATTTACGGTGATGGGTGTTGGTTCTCTAGTTGAGTTTGCAATTTTGTACAACTTCCCATGCATAAAAAATTCTCCATAGTAGAAAGACTAACAAGTTGAGGTATAGAAAAGGATTTGAGAAAATGTTATCGTCTCTAGGTATTCTTTCAAGATCTATTTTTCCCCAGCTATATTAGCACATTTTCGTTGAATAGAAGGTTGTCCAAAGGAGTTTTTCTGGTCGCCCTCCGGATATGCATAAGTCAATAGGGTATAGTTTCCTAAATAGGGAATATAATGTGCATGCAAATACCATTGCACGATATGTGATGCGATAATCATCATGGTACAAAAATGAGGTATTAAAGGTTGTGATGTATTCTCTTTTTTCCCTTCTTACAAGACATCCATTCAGAATCCTTGACAGCTTCCTATTGTTAGTATTTCACTGCTTTTATTTCTCCTCAAAAGATTGCACACACACTGCTCCCACGTACCATTATAGTGTTAACCTTACCTGTCCTGTCGTGCCATAACACTTAGCAATCTTCATGGTTTTGTGTGTTTTATATGGTTAAAAGTTCTTCCTCCTCCGACACACGTAAGAATATATCCTTTCTAAATATTATGCATAGAGGAAAGGATAAAACGATGATTATTACAAGAGTTGGCTTTTATTTACCATTCTTGTGGTGGCGGAGGTGGTATCGTGGATAAGTTTTTCTCTGTCTTAAAACTTTGTGAGCAATGCAGCTGTATAGTTCTTTTACTACTTTAAGAGATAAAAGTGCACCGACGAGAAAGGACAAAGTTGCATGCAATGAGGATTAATAAATGTTCTCTCTTTTTGATTTTTTTGCCTATCTTTCTTCGACAACTTGTCTTGGACTCCGTTAGTCCATTTGGAGAAGTGCATTGGACTTTTTTTTGCATACATATATTTTTTTGCAATGTTTTTTATTCTTTTCGGGAAAAACATTACATCAGCATTTTTGTCATCCTGAAAAGGACGACGAGATGAGATGCGCAATCTTTCCGACAAGAAAACCACATTTTCAAGGATGGTTATGGAGACAACCATATTATTTTACAGAATATGAGATTCTTCTACCGCAGAATGATGAGAACGAGGCTTAGAAGAGCTTGTTTCACAAAAGAGGATCGTGATGAAGATATCGCACAAGAGGAGGAATACAATCTCATTTTGAGTCTGTCCTCTGAGCACATTTTGAAAATTCTTGATTGTTCATGTTCACTTAGGATTAATATGGTTCTCATATTGCACTCTTTTCCGCTCCAAGCTACTCGTATTGAAGGCTTGTTATGGATAATAATGAAATTGTATAGAAAATTGTTGACTATGGAGAAGGAATTTGGAGGAATCTTGCCTGTAATGCTCATTCTGAAAGAGAGATAAAAAATGGACATTTCAGAAAAGAGGATTGAGTGTATACGTTATTATGTGGATTTTTCGTGAAAAGGATTTCGCATGATAAAACGCTTATTTCTACCGGGCAAATTATTCTCCGCTTGAAAATATGTTGTGTGCTCCTACTTGAAAAATTTGTAGTACTTTTTGTGCATACTCAACTCATCTGCATAATGCTCTTACATCCACTCCACGTAATACTTGGAAGATCCATGAGCAAACAGAAAGGGATATAATTCTCTCATCATTTCATCAACAGAAGAGCAAAACCAGGAGAGATGGAACATTAAACTATTTCGTATGTCTATATTGATGTGTGGTCTTGCAACAAGAGGATGTAAAAGGATATGTAAATGTGTTTATATGAAAAATATATTATCATTATTAGGATGATGATGATGATCATCGTCAGATATGCTCTCATGCAAAAATCTCTTAAATATATCCTGCAGAACTGGTCCATGTGTATTCTGTCTTTTTTAACAAAATCTCTTCTCAGCGAGAGATGGATGAGAGAAAAAAGAGAGAAGCCGAGTTTTATTCCAGTTGGAGAAGCAGAGTGGGGCTTAAGGAAGCATGCAAAATTAGTTTTCCCAATCTGAAAATTGGAATCCCTTCTCTCTGTCAAGTCAGATATTCTTCAGAAATTTCTCATTGTAGTCAAGTCGAGCAATTGAGAGGGCTTTTGTGAAAGTAGAATAAAACAAGGTTTATTATTTTCGAGTTTATTTTGAAAGATGAAAGTATGGCAAGATTATTAAGGAAAATGAGGCTGGTCCACCCACGTGCTCCCTTTTTAACTACGAGTTTAAATGATGAGGTAAAATTTACAGGAGGAAAATGTACTACACGTGTCATCTCCAAGCTTTGAAAATCATTTCAAACGGAAAAGTAATTTCAGGTGAATTCCACAATTCCAACACATGGAAACAGGGTGAGATAAGCGGTTTTTAAAATAATCTACACAGCTCTCTCGGTCAACATGAAGTGAGAAATAATGAGGAAATTATCTAGTTCAAAATGCAAAATGAGCTCGCGAGAAGTTTCACTGGAAGCTTCCGTTGGACAAACTCTCGATTATCCACGTGTGTGTATGCTTGATGCTCATGATATGAAATCCTGAGATCAGGATTACTCGAAATCTGAATCATGGAAGCACCCACGATGAACCCAAGTCGAGTGTCAATAGACAATTATACACACCACTATATATGTCATCGTTCTCATTTGTCAAATGACAAATGGAAATGTAATATATCGTCTATAGCAATCATACCGACAACTACCGTTTGTTCTACTTAAAAATGTGAGCTTACATTTTAATACTCAAGTTACTACATCCTTTCAATTCAACCTTGCTTCCATGGACAAAATAATTACTCTAATACTGTGATGTGGAGTAAATATGCAAACATAAATACTGTTCTTCATGGAATCCCATCTCCCAACCCACTCTTTTCGTTTGATGAAAATCCTCTCCAATATATTCAACGTCAACTTGCATTCAAATACGTATCAATCTTTTTTTTAACTTAGCTGTCCCGCAATTAGCGCTGAAATGTTGAATCATCTGCACAAAGAGAATAGAGTGGATATGTACTATATTACTTACGTTACGAGAACGACAGCGGACGAGTTAATTAATTTGATAAATAGCCTTCAACGAAAAGAAAACCACACACAGGAAAAACAAAACACGCATTATTCTTCTCTCTTATGTCAACAAAACCTTCTTCATAAGAGAGGCTCCTTCTCATAAAATCTCTGACGAGAAGTAACTGGCGGATGGGTGTTGTACATGTCTTTGTAATTTGTCCTACCTTTATAGATATAATCAAGTACCTCAAGAATCTCATCTCATCTAGCAATTTACTCATAATCAACCCCTTTCACACTTCTCATGTCTGATGTGATGACCAACTAATGAAGACTTCACTGCAAATTTGGAGATGATCACAAACTTTACTGCAGTATAACTAAAGGTATGAGTATGATGCTTGTAGAGCAAAGGTTGATGATGCTGAGATAATGGTAATACTGGGGTGCAACCTTGTTTATGGTACGTATGGTTATATACGCTTGACTAAAAGTTTCCAAATTATTAATCATGCAAAACGCCTGTTTGTTAAATCTCTGCACTGCAGTATATCATATTAGTCTGGTTCTCGAGAAGAGGCGTAATAAATCTCGGCACAAATATAGTTTGAAAATGCAGCCGAAAAAAAACTCGTACTGCCACCATCCCATCATTCTGAGGACTCCTGCCAGTCTAAAGTCGTAAATCAAGAAGGATGCGTGGAAACCATGTTAAAAGGAAATAGAAAATGGCTGTGTGTGGAGCATTTTCGAATAAATAAATATACAAAAACGGCTCCGATCCCAAGTTCAAATCACCTGGGACAAGATTCCCTACAAATAAAGTGGAGCGTAGAGGAGTGAAAAGGCTTTTCGCATTTTCTCCTCTTTCGCTTCATGAATAATTGTTGTAAAGAGAAGTCGAGCCGTTTGCTGCCGTTGGTTTTTTTGATGTGATGGGCTCAAAGGGGCACGTCGTCTGTGTTGTGTACACGTACATAAGAGTGAGATTGAGGAAACGCTCGTCAAATCAAGGACACTAGTGATATGTGCATAATGCATAGAACTCCTCCGTGAGATCTAAGTTGCCTCCTTGGCTCACAGATTAATAGCCATAAAATATTGCACAAGCTTTTCCCTTTTCTCTCCTGCTCCTTGACTTTGATTGAATTGGAATTCATTTTCCAGCTGGAAAAGTTGGTGGGGAATGGCATTGACTGGAAGAAAAGTGAAATGGAATGAGAGGAACATTACGTGGGGGGAGAATGGAAGAAACTTGCTTATAAAAGAGAAACTGGATATACACAAGAGGGGTAATAGAATGTACACTTTGGAATGGATATTCCATCCAAAATAAATAATACACATAGGCTAACATGAAAGAAGAAGAACTGAATTGAGTTGCATAAGGAAAGATTGCATTATGAAACGGAAATGAAGCCTAAGAGAAATCGTTGAAAGAGCAATTTCCCCATTTAAATTGGAGCAAAATGGCGAGAGATTCATGAATACATTATGTGAAGTTGGAAATGAAAGAAAAGTCAATATTAGTATTTTGGACTTGAGAAGAAGAAATAAAAATGTAAACTACTTTCCTCCTCATTTGCACCCACAGACACGGGGGTATGGAATTCTTCGAAATATTTATTTTCCTTCTGCAATTACACGAGCAATAATGGCTAATAATTAACTCGATATGTCTGGCTTTTCATAATGACACGTACGAAACGCTTCAGCGGTGTCGCGTGTAGCAGGTGAAAATCCACTCTTGTTATTTCAGGTGGTGTAAAGAAAACCAAGAAGTGTTCGACTGTGATTTTTTCAGAAAGAATTACTCACTCGTAAGAAAAATACAGGGGAAAGAATGAAAGAGGAAAAATCTATTGCCTTAAGCACGAGACTTTCGTGTTTTATGATACCACATTTTGACGAGAAAGACGTGACTCCCTGTAATGAATTCAGTGAAGTCATCATTCAGGCTGTTGCAATTTTTTTGAAATATAAAACCATGAGAAAATACATCTTCCTAGTTTAAACCTGTCACCTTGTATCAACCTCATCAGCCCAGGGAAAAAAGGGTAATCAGAGCTTCTCACAAAATACACGAAAGTTTACACATTGCATAACAATATTAGTGTAATCTTCTGCTAATGCGATTTTTCAAAGCTGTCTCGTAAAAAATATCATATATTATGTATATGTAGGTAGGTGTTTTTACCGCAATCTAAAAAAACAGTAGTGGGATATCATCTCTCATCATTATCGCAGGTACCATTCCATTTACAAGAAGTACAAGACAAGATTGCAAGAAGTTTTTTTATTCATGGCAAAATAAAAAGGCAACCAAGTATGAAGACAACTGTCGTGCTCATGACATGCAAGATTCGACGGGAGGAAAAGGCCAACCGCTGAAACGGAGTTATCACATTGAATCCGTTTTTTCCTTCCTTCTGTGCACACAAGAGTTGAAGAAGATTCACTAAAGATAAATATATATATATGTATAGTTGTGTAAGATTCTTGCATTGACTTTTGCAACAAAGCTGAAAGAGAAAAAGGATTGCATGGAGTCGTGGAAGCATTCAAGGAAAATCTCACAGGGGAGGGATTCATTCACCTGTTGTCAACAACTTTTTTTCCTATGAACTTGTCTTCAATATTTATGGTTGAAAGTGTAGGCAGGTGCAATTTTGGAATGTGTGAAAATAACCATGTTGCATAATGAGAACAATAGAGAATTTGATGATGATGACGATGAGAAAGTAAGTTTACATTTGAATGACTCAATATTTACCCCCTATTGTAGCTGGAACATAAGGAAAGTATGTGACGAAATGTTACAATGAGCAAAAAATATTTACATTTTTTGTCATCAATTATTCGCATGCAACTTGATGCAATGTGGGATTGGGATACTGTAGGGTGGACAAATGTGCAAAGGAATAAAAACATTCCTGACGGGACTTTTTTTTATAGTATATTGTGACGAAAACTTACGTATTCATAAAAGTTACGTGTGATTTTATATCTGGTTATTGTATAGAAAAAATTATATAGGAAAAGTTGGACCGGTAGAGTGCATCATTAATTCACACGTATAAAAAGACATAATGCTATCGTTGGAATGTTAATACTTTCAACTCTCACTTCCTCTCTGAATTAACTATATCTGAAGTTGTTGGTGGTATATAGTGGTGCGGTAGGAGAGAGGAGCAACTTGTCAGTGTGGTAATAATGGAGGTGATTGGGGGATACACATCGTCATATATCATCCTGTTTTGTAGGTATGGAGGAGGTTTTATACACATGGCGGAAGGGATATACACAATGAAATGAGATTTAAAAAATGCAGTAAATAATGTAATACGGACATGTGCATAATAGCAATATGCATTCTAAATAGTTGTTCACATTTTACATAGAAAAACATACTGAACTCGCGAGTAGTCACTGAGATTTTTTTGAAGGATGACTTTTGAAAAAAGGATCAAATGAACTAATCTAAACTCAAACTGTGTTATTTGAAGTAGTAAAAAAGCCCAAGTTGGAGTGAAGTAATAAGAGGGAAAATGATGGATAACTCGTAGCTCGAGGCTAAATTCCTCTTGAACTTATGCTGATGCAGAGCAAAGCAAAAGAGTAGTATTTAAGTTGGCCTTTTTGAATCTAATCATGAATGTAATATCCTCTCATTTTACCTTTCCCTGCCGCACAAGCTCATTAACCTGAAAGGATAGCAGCAAAAAATAACATTTACTCGTTTTGGTACGTCATGTGTATGATGATGTCTCCGGTTTTTGCAAATGAGGAGTGTGTCGAAGCTTGTCATTAGTTTTAAGTGGAAAAGGGGATTTTGTAGGAAAGGAGGTTGACGATGTGCCGAAGGTCATTTGAGAAGTAGATCGGAATTCAATCCCTCTTACTTAGTTTTTTCATTTCCTTGATGTGATCTCGAGTATCGCTTTTCTTTCCACCTCATCTCTTTCAGATTAAATGGGGGATGTGATGGGGATTAACCGGAAGTTGGATTTTCATTTGATTTCGCGCTCAAGCTCTTAGAACTTGCTTTGCTTCTCTAGAAAATGGAAGAGATGAAGATGAGAACTTTCAGTATCTTCCTTTATCCGTCGCCTCGGTGTGATATAATAAACGCATAAAATGTACAAATGAAACTACCGATGACGCGTTCAACATACTTACTAACATAGCTAACTCGTTTGTCAAGCTTTTTCCTTAGATATCTAGATTCAATAAAAAATTGCAAACTTGATTACGCAACGGTGCTTTAGTGTAATATAAAGGATTAAAACAGAGTAATTCCTTCAGTGTAGTTATTGTTATTAATGAACTCATCGTCTCATTATTGTGATTTTTAACAATCGCATTTATCTTCTAAGCACTTTTATGCTTGTAAGTTGTAACATGTTTTTCATTAGACTTTTTCACAAATGCATGATATGCTGGTATGCACCCAATCATGACGGTAATTATAAACATGTCTTATTTATCTCAATCAGAGAGTGCACGACAACGGATGTTACTATTATTGAGTTGAGATATGTTGCAATCTCTAGCATCACATCACTCATTGGAGGTTTTTGTTGCACATGAAATTATCATGAGGAAATCATGTGGTTTACACTTAACCCGTTTGCACGACTCGTGTGGTGGTTTTCTCATGTGAGAAGATCGATGAGGAAAGCTGGAATGGGAAAAAGTATTTTCTTCGAAATATCCCTAAAGCACAGCAAATAAAAGCGAATGGAAACTTGTGTGCATAAGGATATATATCCGTCCGTCTGTACACGTATTCTTATGAACAAAATGGAAACAGATATAATACCTTCCAAAACTTCCAACTCGTCTTCTTCACTCGCTACATGTGGAAGTGTAGATGAATACTTGCAGAAATATATACCTAAGTGTTATATAAGATGCAAAATGTACATGTGCGTATAATGTGATACTTATGCATATCCATATGTATGAGGGATTCACCTGATCTCTGTTCTGTATCTGTAATGTTATATTATGTTATCGTATTTTCTTTTCTTTTTGGAGGAGCAACTTTTAACACTATAAGCGAAACTGTAGCAGGCTCTTCTGGATTTTCCTTTCGCTGGAGGATCTTTTTAGTACGAGAAGAAAATAGAAGGTGAGGGTGAGGTGCGAAGTAGATGGCTTGAGTAGGATCATATGATTGTGAAGAAGCGGAATTGGCAAATTGGATTGAGTATTTTTGTACAATCATACAGAATATAAAATTTGGTTTGAAATTATTTTGTTGTTAGTGTAGGGAAAATTAGGATTTGAAGTTGACCTTTGAGGAGTTTGGAAAAATGAATCGAACATGTGGTAACGTGGTTCGGTTGTGTCTCAAGAACTTTTCAAAGACTGGCTCATCAAGGTCGACTTTAAACAGATGTGTGAATCGATCGTATAGTTGTGCAGTTATTGTTAACAGGTATGATTGTATTTTTTACGAATTTATTTTTAGTGTTGGTTGTGGGTTTTGTTATGGTGTGTGATTTTTATTTGAAAGAAATTCAACTCTTGGTAAAGTTGCGAGGTCACCGAGTTGTGCAACATATATTATATCAGAAGATGGACGAAGTAGAAGATTTTACTCGTCGTATCCATCACATACTCCAGTGGCATTGCCGGCGTTATCACCAACTATGGAGGCGGGGACTATTATTAGCTGGGAAAAGAGGGAAGGTCAGTAATTACAGTTTTAACCGGTGTTACGTCATACGTATATGTATTATAAATTGTAAAATGTTGTTATTTTGTAATTTTAGGAGACCAGCTACATGAAGGAGATCTGCTAGCTGAAATTGAAACTGATAAAGCAACTATGGGATTTGAAACTCCTGAAGAAGGGTACTTAGCAAAAATTCTAATTCCAGCTGGTTCTAAAGATGTTCCAATTGGCAAAGTGAGAACTGGATTTGACTTGATTTACATTGCTGGGTTATTGCATTGCAGGATTGTTTTATGATGTATTTTTGAAATTTTTAGTTAGTTTGTATAATTGTCGAAAACGCCGGTGATGTAGCTGCATTCAAAGACTATTCGGATACCGGTGTGTCAGCGCCACCTCCAAAGAAAGCTGCTGCATCCCCTTCACAACCTGCAGCGGCACCGGTGGCGCCTACTGTATCTGCTCCTCCACCTTCTGCGGCTGCTCCTAAAGCGGCTGCGTCATCAGCGGGTGGACGACCATTTGCATCACCACTCGCAAGATCTTTAGCTGCTCAACGCGGCCTAGATCTCAATGTTAGTCTTACATAAGTATTATAGAGGTTAAAAGTATAATCAAAACTTGTTAATTTTATTAACTTTACAATTTATTGTGCTTGTGGTAGGCTTTAGGTTCAGGAAGTGGATTTGGAGGCTCAATCACTGCCAAGGATCTGGACAGGGCTCCTGCAGCAGGAGCGCCTGTTAGTGTAAGTGCTCCCGGTGTAGCTGCTTCTTCTACAGATATTCCTGTTTCTGGAGTCAGGGGTATAATTGCCAAGCGGCTGTTGCAGTCAAAACAAGTGAGTTTGCATTATTGTGTGTACCTAATTTTTGATGAAATCATTTGAAATAATTACTCTTTTCTTTGTAGACTATTCCTCATTACTATCTCACAGCAGAAATCGAGGTGGACACTCTACTATCTCTTCGAGAGCAGTTCAACAAACAGCTTGAGAAGCAGAAAGTTAAACTTTCTGTAAATGACTTCATAATCAAAGCAGTCGCATCAGCATGTTTGAAGGTTCCTGAAGCAAATTCTGCATGGATGGACACCGTTATTAGACAGTACGTAATTCTTTAAAACTTTTCCTTTTTAAATGGCCTTTCTTCAATGTTAAAGAGGCTAATTCGACTAACATTTCTTAGGTATAATGAAGTCGACGTGAGTGTCGCTGTCAGCACTGAAAATGGACTTATCACCCCAATCGTCTTCTCCGCTGATTCTAAAGGAGTTGTGGAAATTAGCCAGAATGTTAAAGAGCTCGCTGCTAAGGCACGAGCTGGAAAATTGCAACCCCAGGAATTTCAGGTAAAATTTGACACAGCTTAATTCACAGACATAAAATAGATAACTAACTTGATTTAAAATAAATAGGGTGGCACGTTCACGGTATCCAACCTGGGAATGTTTGGAATCCATCAATTCGCCGCTATTGTAAATCCCCCTCAGTCATGTATTCTAGCTATTGGTGGAACGTCTAAAAAGGTTGTTCCAGCAGATAACGATAAGGGGTACGTATAATTACAACATGTATTAATACTTTAATGTAATCTCTTTCATACTTAAGCAACTTGTAATTTTAAAAATTAATTTCCAGATTCAAAGCCGTAACTGTAATGTATGTAACTCTAAGCTGTGACCACAGGACAGTTGATGGTGCAGTTGGTGCCCAATGGCTGCAACATTTTAAGTCATATTTGTCCAATCCAGCAGCGATGATACTGTAGATATGATATAATGAATGTGCTGACGCTAGATTACATACGATTTAGAAATGAATTAGACATTATCAAAGTAACTATATAATACCAGAGTAAAACAGTCATTAATTTCACAAGATAATAGTTACAAACGAACTTTTGTTGCTGTCATTACTTTAAAACGATAGTTTTTATTACAGAACAAACGTTATATTATAATTTCATTTTTTTAAACCTTCACTTTTTTCCTACTTCATATTTACATTTCATTATATCGAAAACTCTCACGCTAACGCATCTCGTGCTGATCAGCACTTGAACAAGTATGAATATCACTAAAGAATTCAGTTCATTACGCTAAATATTACGACTAAGTCGGAATTTTTAACTCTGCAGCTGCCATAACTGCTATCTCTTCCGTCTTCTTTTTCCAGTTTTTTATATCTTTACTAACGCGACACCAAGCTTCCCCGTGGTGAGGCTCTGCAAGCATACAACGCTTGATAATATCCTTTTGGGTTTCCTGGAAAATCAAATGTAAATTATGAACTTCTAAATTACGGAGTACCAATCTAGTACAAAAATATTTAGTAGGTGAATTTACCGGTGTTCCATGTACTAAATCGAATTTATAGAAATATGCCCAAGCGTCACCAAGATCTGGCTCGATTTTCACAGTTCTGTTAAACCACTCCCTACATTTGCCGATTTTTCTTTCCGACCAGAAAAGCAACGACACGGCAAGTAGAACGTTAGGATCGTGCTCGCACTTTTTCAATGCATCAACACTTTTGGTTTTCCTTTGAGCTCGGCCTTCCATAAAGATAGCTTCAGCCCAGAGTATTCCAGAGGTAGGACATTCTTGTAGTGCTACAATAAAAACAGCATATTTCAGTTTTACAAACTAGAAACATATTTGGACTTTGGACACATTGCAACAAGTGACGTTTAAACATGATACATAAGCAACAATATGAAGGCACCTTTTGCCATTAGGGGTTCTCCAATATCTTTTAAGCCCGATCGCACTTCAATACGAACAGCTTCCAACCACAATCTGTCATTTTGGGGATTACGGAGACGTGCTTTATCCATTACTGATCTGGCTTTAATGAGCTTCCCCCTCTTCTCCTCATTGTTGGCAAGAAGAATCCACAATGGGATCGAGTCTGGACACTTCTTTGTTCCTTGAACATAAATATCCCTTGCTTCATCTAGTTTTCCTTCTTGTTCCAGTATTTGTCCATGCATCATCCACAGCTTGGCACAATTTGGAAATGCCTTGATACCTTCTTCAATCAATGCGAAAGCTCTAGAAATCTCTTCCAATGCCCATTCTAACTTTACACTCTTCACCATCACTCTGTGGAATATAAAAATACAATATATATATAAATACCGAAGGACGATAGATAGTTCGACCAGAATGGTATCTCCTTTTAAACAGTTTAATTGTCAAAAGAAGAGCGTACCTAGGTGTCGGAGCAGAAGCACGAGCTTTGGCCAACAATCTTCTCGCTCGTTCGTATTCATTATTTTCAGATTCCAATTTAACAGCTGCCAACCAAATTTCTTCCGAATTGGGATTGGCTTGGAAAGCAAGTTGTAAAATTGATCTTGCAGCAGGCACGTCACCCTATCGAAATAAATCAGATATCCAAATTTCACCTTCATTTTCAGTTAATATACTGTACCAATAACCGAAAAGACTTTTACCGCAAGCCATTTTGATTTTGCTCCCATCAACCAAAGAACTTCTGCCTGAGGACAATGCGAGACTGCCTGCTGCAATAGATTTTCCAAACTTTCCCTATTTCCGTGAGTCTTTTCGAAGTAAGCCGCCTGTTTCCAAATACTTTTCTTAGTAGTAAATATCGAAAGAGCGTGAGTATATATAGCTCTTGCACATTCAATCGCTCCCTGAAATTGATAGATAAAATCGATTCATAAACTAAAATTATAAGCATGCATTCAGAAAAATTCAATGTGTAATGAGACCAGTCATCAGTTCATCAGTTTATATATTCCTACCTTTTGTGTACAATTTTCTGCGTCCTCCATCCAGGTGTCTTTCCTTTCTTCTTCTTCCAAGCCGTGACCAATAACCGATTTGATGAGAGCTCGGCAAGTTAAAACAGAGTTAGCCTTTTCACATTCAATCGCATCTTCAATCCATTGATCTCTGGTAATTTCTACTCCATTGGCAGTTAGTGATGATATTGCACGCTCTACGATTTTGTCCACCATTTGCGAATTTCCTTGCGCCTCTTCTAGTTTAGCAGCTGTTATCCAAATAAGTCTATCAGTAGGAATGTTTTGACGAGCCTTGTTAAGGACACGTCGGGCATTTTCATACGTCTCTAATCTAATAGATTAATAAAAGTAAAATAAATCAAATAAGAATAAAATTAATGTAATTTGCTTGCAAAATATTTACAAATTTTTTGAGGTTGGTAAAGAAAAATTACAATTTTATTTATTTATTCCGAATGAAGTGAGTCAAATAATGTGATTACTTTAGATTCAGACTTACTTAATGTCTCCACCGTATGTTGGGATCATAGACTGAAGGTCTGTTAAATAGCCTTTTGGATCAACCACAGTTTGTCCGGAAACGTTATCTGATAACTGGTTCAATTTCACGTTCATCAGAGTATTACGGGCCTGTCCAATCTTTTTCAAATCGAGGTCACCCGAAGGAGTAGAAAGTCCAGGAGTCAATGTACCAGCGACTGGAAACGCTGAAGCTAGCCCCGAAGATGGATCAATGCCTGTGACTGACTCTCCGCCGAGATTTCTCGAAATCACCGAATCCGGAAGGGGTGTGAATCTGGGAAAAGCAATTTAGACACACATCACAATATTTTCTGGTGTCCTGTTGATTCCCAAGGTATGATCAACGATAAATTTTAACTTACTTTTCTGCTCGCGGGTTCCTCTGTTTTTTATTTCTGGCATCACCAACATCCGGAATGCTTAACCACTCATCTTCACTTACTTGCGATAATGCTCTTCTCAAGTCACTGAACTGCTGCTGAATTTTGGGTCGTTCTTGACGATACCTTTCCAATACAACTTTCAATTTCTTTTCTCTGTACTCTTTTCTTTTTTCATCCATCCGCTTATCAATCGATTCATAAATTTCATCTGCTTCTTCATCATCCTTGTCATAAGGATCCTTACTGAAAAGCGAGCCTCCATACCCAGAAAACTATGAGCAAAATAAAAATAAGTATCATTTACCTCATTCTCAATATCATTGATTTCAATGTTTCCATCCAACATGACATTTAAATGCACCTACCTCGTCATAATTAGAATCATTCAAATCTTCATCATCCTCCTCCTCCTCTTGTTCCTTATTCTGAGGTTTCTTCCTCTTATTTGGGGGTGCATGTCTGTCATCGGAAACATCATTAGCGTCTCTCGCAGGACCGATATCAGATCGTGTAGTAAACCCTGTCGCACTGAAACCAACATATATTTCCAAAAATTACATAAAAGAGAAACTACGTCCTCACTGCAGCAGCTAGTTCACTGAAAAATCTCAACTCACCCTCTTCCAACACCAGGTACGTATCCAGAAGGGGCTGCTGCTCCAATAAAATGTTTTTTCGGTTTTGCCGTCGGCGGAATAGGAATCGTCGGAACCGACATGACTGACGTTCAAAGGTGATATTACTACTAATAAAATAACTACTTATCGAATTCAAAAATAGGACCAAAAACGGCTACTCCAATATTCAGTCAGTTTTTATTTTTGTTCCGGTCTTACTTAGTGTCAACTATCCCGGCTGACCGTGACGTAAACGAAGCATCCAACATAAACAAAAAACTTAATCGCTTCCAAATAAGTGCTGGAGGTCGTAGGTGGTTTGTTGATGTTCAACTTGAATGAGTTGAGGTGATGTGTGAAAAAAAGACGTAAAACAACAATCTTACATCATGCGGGGCCTGTGTTCGTGTCACAACACCCCAGCGTCTTCATTTTCACATGGACCATTGGCCACGGATGGAGGATTGAATTTTGTGGGAAAGGCGTCGTTTGCTTTTGGGTTTCTTGTCTGTGACAATCCTGTAAGCAGGAGGAGAACACATGAAGGAAAAAGAAAGTGCTAGAAGGATTTGAAGGCCGTAATGTTGGAAGTGTTTGTTGGAACTGGGTTGGGAAGTGATCAAGTGATGTTTGCATTGGTGAAAGCGTCTATAAAGAATTTCAAGATTTGGAATGCATAATAATAATATGGTATTTGTATGATAAGTACGTCTATTGTGAGCTTTGAAGGTCGGGTATAATTAGCACGAAACAATTACTGACAACTGATGGGAAAGGTTGTGGTTGATTGTGGGAACATTTTGTTTGTTGAGTAATGTTAATGTTAGAGTGACAATCGTCAATTGTTTACAGTTTGTTGTTTTATGTTTATGTTGATATTGATAAAATGTTTTGATAAATTGTAAGTTTTACTGTAAACGATCAACTATAAGTACGCGAATGGATGGATAAACTTCTGACTTCTTTCACCTTTGTGCCAGTTGGTAGACCAAGTCAGACAACTGCTTTTGTACGTAGAAGATACAAGATATAGATTCTTCATTTTGCAAAAACGGAAGTGAAGCTGTTAGCAGTCAGCAGTTTGGTTATTTAAGCTACTCTTTGTGTAAGGCTGGCCTGGCAGTGGCAGTTGGCAGTAGTGGCTTCAGTGCGCAGTGCTTGGTTGCAGGTAAGGATATAGAAAAGCAGTTGTTGACTGTTGTTTGTGTTACATGCGTAAATATTTGTGGTTTGGGTGTACTGATGGTGGCTTAACTTGTAAAATTATTTAACATAAGTTTATATGTTTTTATTATGATTAGCTTGAATTGGATTAAAATGTCGCGTCTTCCGAGACCATCGGCTCAACGAAAGAAATTCAGGCGTGGGTTGGACAGTGGCCTTCCTTTTCCAAACTTTGCTCTCGGGAAAACAGAAATTCCTACTGTTTGTAGATGTATATTTGACGGCACCAACTTTTACGTAACGAATCATTTGGATATGCACACATTATATTATAATGTAAGTACTTACTACACTAACCGCTTCATTTCCTTCATATTTTTTAAATACCTGATACCTGTTATATGTGGGACATTGGTGTGTCAATTCATGGATTCTATTTGTGGCTTTACAGGGCTCTTTTGGAACAAGTAGTTTAACATTTCGAGGTCTTAGCTATGATAACACTTCCTTCGTCGAAAAACCGTACTACAAAAAACTTTTTCATAAAAATACATCGTCCGATAGTTCTTCGTTTCCTCCGAATGGATTGTTTGGTAGGACTAATGGAGGGAACCCATCTAAATACTTTGATGCTGGGATAGGAAAGCGAATCAGGATTGATGTGGAGCCTTCCACATCCGGACCAGAAGTTTGTATTCACATTTCAAAAGAGTCCGTAGCTGCTTCTAACTCAGAATCTGTAGGTGCTAGACATCGGAATAATAGCGAAATGAGTGTTGATGGTGATCCAGATATTTCCGTTAATGAGACTGCTGATGCTGAGGTAGAAGATGAAACCGACAATCCAACTGATGGTTCTCATAATTTTAACTGTGGAGGAAGCCCCCGTGTTCATAAAATCGATGCCCATGCATTGGAAGAAGAAAAGTTAATTCTAATGCCTGAAGAAGCCATATTCCTTAGTTTTGGAGTGGGATGTTTGGCAATTTACAATCTCCAAGGACAAGCTTTAGACTATAGACAATGTTGGAGAAATTTGGTAACGGTGGATAGTGATTTTGCTTCTAACTATGCAGCGTACCACTATTTCAGAGGGAAAAACTGGGTGCCTAAGAAGGGAGAAAATTATGGAGCTACCTATGGTGTGTAGATTGTTGTAATCAGTATACATAATTAATTTAACATACATTTTAAAAAAGAAAGCGTAAAATAAATATGCTTTTCTAATGTTACAGTTTTGTACGAAGCAGGGCCGGACTTTAACCATTCTACTTATATTGTTCATATTGTTGAATCAAGAAAACCAAGGCCTACTTGGTTAGAACTGGCGGCCTGGCAGAGAACAGCAACGCATGTGTCAAAGGTGAGTCATTGCGATTTTCTTGTGTTTCTGTAAGCTTACGGATTAGATTTTAAGAGAATCCTTATGTGCTTTACTTCACAGAATGTACTGCTTTGTGAAGTAACTGTTCCTAAAGAATTCCGACCTGAGTTCTCAGAACCTCGTTCAGTGTTTGACATGACACTTAAAGAAACGACCTTAATGAGATGGATACCTCAGGATTCTCAAAACTGAATGTGGGTTTGCCACATTTTGCTTGTGATGTTAACATACTACTAGAGTAGACTGCATATATAAAGTATTTATGTAAAATATATCATTTGTTTATGAATTACATTACGACAATTCTATGTATTCCTTCCCGTTACATACGATTTAATTTATTACAAAAATGCAACTTGATGTTTATATTGAGTGCCGAATGCAGTGGTGAAAGTACAAATAAATGCAACTGTGTTTTTCAAACTCACAAGAAATCAACTTTCTCTAGTATTGTCATTTTTGTATAAATTTCAAACTTTTACAAATATACTTTTCCATAAATGATATTTTTCAATACTTCTCCAAGCGCACTACATCGCAAGCACACAACAGTTGACTATATTACATGCAAAATAAATTAAAGTAACATAACAGCTCTTATAAAATGTATACCCAACGAATCACTAACAAAAGGATGTCATCCCTAAAAGAGGATGTTTTCAACACAATTTTCTGTTCATTTCATTTGTAAACTTTTCACATTTTCAATTTACAAAACCACAACCTATTGTTAGTAATACGCACATTTCTTTTTATTAATCCCTGAAAATTTCATTTGGACAGTTAAATGCGCCATTGATGTTTAGTTAGCATGAAATTTCTGAAATATCCCCTGTTGGCACAAAACTGAAGTTTATAAAAAAATGCTATCCAGAAAACAACTAATTTTCGTCTGATAATTATAACTTCCTTAAAGATCTAAACTTATGTACAAACATAATATCATTAAAGGTAAAGAAATAAATAGTTGCACATCAAATTCATTTCAGTGCAAAAGCGGTCGAAAAGCTACAAATATGTAACAGATTTAGCATATTTTTAGGTACTGGTACGAAGATTCATATATAATTTTTCGAATACCGAGTAAAAAGTATACTCATCAGTACGGGCACGAAATCAATTTGCCTTTTAATTATAAAACTAAATTATTTATTTATGCGATGAGCAAGGCAGTTGTGTATATCTAAGGCAGAAACCAACATTCTCAGTCTCCTTCTTGGAGTATTCATCGTCATCAAAGCAAACACGAACTGTGAAAGGCTTTGTATGACTTTCAACCGGACATGGCGCCTTAGCTTTCTTATCCAGAGAGCAGAATATCGTTCCGCAGAATCGATTCGCACATGGCACTCCTTTCTTCTTGCCGGACTGAATCTGTAAAAAAATGAATGAAAAAAATGAGGAGAAACTCAGAGATTCTGTATTTTGCATATCTTAACAACTTGGGGAAATGAGAGCATGCAAATGAGATAAAGAAAAACTCGTTCCGTACCTTGTTTCCATCAGTTGTACCACAAGGAATAAGAATGTGATCGGAAGAACCTGCTTTCTTTGGATTTAAGCAATCTCCGTCCGTCTGGGCTTTTTCTATGAAAAAATTATACAAACCACGTTAAAACATGTATAAAAACACATTAGAATGCATGGCATAATTGCAAGTTTTCATTGGCTTACTATCATCTCTTGAAATCCTAAATGTGCCCTTTTCAGGATCACACTCTTCATATTTGATGGCACAAAATCCTGTAACAGAAAAAAGTCGTTAGGTTCACCGAAAATGTTGAAAAAGATTGTTTTCGACAGAAAAATTACTACCCACCTGCTTCCATCCGTACGCAAATTGTATACCACTGATTGGCCAAATGTTGATCCCAGCCATCAAAATTAAATGATTTCAGCACACCTGAATATTTGAAGGAAACACTTGTTAGGTAGAACAGGTATTAGCTTATTATCTTTATGTCGATAATGCCTACCTGAAACTCCGTAATGATACTGTAAGCAACCGTCTGGGGCTCTATCGCAGCATCGAATTTGCGTGATCTGTAATTTATAAAATTGAAGAGGGATATTAGCAAACACATTTATTCCGCACTTCATCATTGTCATTATCGAACGACCCTATTTCTTCCTATATCCTCTAGCATTAAGGATTTAGACACCACAGGGGGTATATTTGCCATACCTTAATATCCCAACCAGGGTCTTTGTGGTATCCTGAGGTTGTTACCGTTAGAGTGATTGGACCATAGTTGTGTCCACCAAGGTCAATGTACACTAAAACAGTCAATTAGTATTCTGTCGGCATTTTTTTCCATATTTTGCGAGAAAAAAAACTTGTATGCAAATTGACATCAAGAAAAGCGACCACCATTGTGGTAATAATTTTTGTTGATGACGTACTGTGTTGTCCCGTATTCTTTCCACAAATGACTGGAGGACTGTAGGCGGATCCGGTAACCAGAAAAGCGTCCTTGTTACACTGTCCACTCCATGGATCTGGGGGTCCAAGGTCGAAATGCAGAAAGTCCAATCTCAACTGGCATACGTCCCAACCTCCCTTGTAAACTTGAAGTTGGCAGTTCATAACGGGTCCTTGGTGAGGTACATAACGAGCTTCTCGGGGACTCGTGAAATACGTGCAGTTTTCTTTTGTGCTTTGTCCACAAGTTCGGGCAACTATGGATTTGAGACGGAACATTTTAATGATGGGTGATTTTGTCACGAAAAAAGTAATTTAGAAATGACTTATAAAGCCCAATTACGTACAAACACAGCAGACACCAAAACCGGTGGCACAATGTCCTGAGGGAGTTCCACCTCGTTCTCTGCATTCTCTTTGGGTGTAGCAGACACCTGTTTTTTAAAGAGAGAAATTGTAGATTCATGGGTGGTTTTGGACTTTATCTGATTTCAAATAATTTTTTTAGCTTGTCCAAAAATGGTTTATACCTGCTCTCAATGCATCTCCTGTCCAACAAGCTTCATTGGGGAATTTAACGATGGTGAAAATGTTCAACACTGAAAAACAAAGACATAAAAGTTGTGAGCATATGCTGTTATTGAGCATTCATGCTTTTATTGAGTTGCTTAATTAATAGCATCGACATTGATGACCTCGTTAGAAGACAGTTTTAATTTATAACTTTTATTTTAAATCTCTTTTATTTCCACTAATAAAATCATCATTGGATTGTAGCTTTTACGATTAGTATCACGTGTGTTCCTTTTCGTAATGTTTTATTATTCTCCCGTTAGTAAATAAATTGGTAGTTTGGGTGCTTTCGAAATGGTCAAACCACTTTCTGTTGATTTTCATGTTTCTCTTTTTTCCTTTCTGTTTTTGCTTTCATAGCATGTAGCCTCGAGATCACCCGCAAAGATTAATTTACATTTACAGATAAAATCATTAAAAAGCCATCTGCAAAAAAATTGGCATTTATTGTCTCTTTCTAATTCCATCTGTAATTGTTTCTTTTGCGAAAGGGAATGAATCAAAATGATAGAAATTTTATAGCATAAAAGTGCGCTTGTAAAGCAGGCCAGAGTTGAGTTTCGTGTGTGAACCCTTCAATTATAAACAAGGTCAGCGTCCACTCGGTAGTCGTCGCAAGCAAGTCCGAGCATGATTGAGCCCGACATAATTTCTAAGTGCATTTCCCATTTCATGCAAAACGCACAATATGAACGATGACTGATTCAACAGGATCTTCATTATGCGCGTATATGCCTAAATACCTACATAGCGATGGCATATCGCACTTTACCTGAAAATCTGTTTTCTTTATGGATCAATATGCACATCCTTTAGCTTAACATCTATCCCCATTCTTATTCTTCCACTGAGTGAATATTACAGGAATTCGAGAAAAGCACGAAAGACAACGGATAGTATACAGAGAGGGTAACTCTCAAAAATTATAATGTAACATACTTCTCGCAAGTCTGACCTGGCGATGCACGTCATGTTGTATGATATCAAAAGAAAATGCAAATTATACAATAATTTTTTTCTTCCCTAAATGTGTATACGTGTGCACAGTTTTAGGCAGTAAGTGTTATAGCATTGCATAGAATCGTTAAAAAAGTCACACTTGATTTTGAAGCCAGTCGCACCATCAACACTTTTCTCGATAAGGGCTTGAGTTTGGGGTTTGGGCGAATAGCGGATTTTCTTTTTCCTGCTTGGCAACTTTTTTTCCACCTTAGAATTAGGTGGTCGTTGTTGCATAGTATGGTGGTGATGAATATGATGATCGTCGTAATATGAGAGGGATTAATACAGAGTGATACTGAAAATGTGTGCAAACCACTTTTTCAAAGTCTTTTACGGGGAATGTATGGAAAAAGAGGGTTGCTTTTACTGTATGCTTGGTGTGTACTTTTGCTTCCCTAAAAAACTCGTTTTTGGCCAACCTATGAGTTTGGCAAATCTTTATATCTGCATAATTTCGTTACATCTTTATATTACATCACATTCCAGGTCAAATACGAGCAACGGGACTCGGTCCTACTTGAGTTGAGAGTAGTTTGTTTTAAGCGTTTTTCTTTCACCTCGGTTTTCACCTCGGTATATGTATCGTTCGTGTCGTTTCTCTTGAATGAACGGAAGGATAACTCGTATTGATCTTTGTTACTTAAACTGTAATTCTTTACGGCTCATGAGCAAATCATCTACTCAACGGATATAATTTCATTAAATAAATTTATTTTTTAGGGCCGTGGAGAAGACTCTAAAATGTGCCTTGTGCCAAACTCGCTGACCATGAAATAACTATAACTTCCATTTTCAATAAATGTCTTTTTAGACAGAAATGATAAAATTGAATTCCTTACGTCTATCAGCTCTAGAAGTTCCATTTCCAGCAGACACAGCCACAGCTGCAGGTGGCGGTTGTTCCGACACCGTTCCATTGTTGGGATATTCTAGCACTGAATAAGGCAACGATTGTGGAGGCTCTATCGCCCCGATGGTAACAAACTGACACAGGAGAAAGTATACTGAACATGTTAACACCGGGAGGAAACGTCTCCTCCAAGAGTCAGGTAACTTGATTCCCATGATGGAAAATATTCTAAATGAATTGTCCCTTGAGAATTTTTTTGGATGCCCAAAATGGCACCAGTCAAAAAATATCTATTCACTCTCAACCCGTCCACCTCTCTTATTCAGCAACTTGTGACCAGCTCTCTTCACTTAAACTAACTGACCACCGTGAACGACGACATCGATGATCCTGCCAGAGTTACCGTGCTCAACTCTCCCGACTTTCTGCAACTCCTCAAGCAACTTTACCTGAGTCAGCTTAAATGAAAAAAACCAGCTTAATAGCTTTTTACATGATGATGATGATGATATGATAGAATATATGCAGAGTTGATCTTTCACCCTAAATTCATCCCAATGCGAAGTATTACAGGGGTAAGTGTATAGGTATCTTTGTAGGTTTTGCCGTGATATTCACCACCGCATCCACAATACCACCGAACCATTATCATATCCCCCCTGTTTGACCCTATGCACATACTTATAATCGTATTCGTAACTATAATATCAAGTCATGCACGTACTGTATTCACGTATTCCTACGTAATCTACGCAAACATGCACTGCTGACTTCCGCTTTGTGGGTCATCATCAACCCTGACTGGTTTTTTCGAAGTGTATAATGTTCATACATACATGGTTGCAATGGGTTATACAAGGGTGAAGATTGTTGAAAGAACTGCGAGGAAAGTTGGTTGAAAATGCCTAAAAAATATTGTCTGTTGTATCTCATATGCAATCATAATATTTTCAGTGATGTCTTGCATTGTTTACTGATAAAAAGGTAAAAATTGTGATATATAGGGGATGAATAAATGCGTATATGATTATCAGACTCAGACGGGGCACGTTTCTAAAAGGTTCAAAGAAGAGGATGATGGTAGGGTTGGAAAAGTAGGTTGATTGAAGAAGAAAAATCTTTCTTGAAAACAATGAAAGCAATCATAGTCCAATTTTTTGGTGAAGGTGGGAGGAAAAACTGCGGAAAATTATGTGGTTAACAATTTTAATAGGCTGAATCATGAATTACTACATGCTCCTATTTACTTCGATGTTTCCAATTGTAATGATTAATCCGAAAGCTTTGCTTGCTTAAAACATCTTTCTAAATAAATTCATTACGAAAATGACAAGCAAGAGCGCAGTTGACGATAAAACACCTAGAAAATGTAAAACATATCAACCGTCTCGGTTTATCAAGGGCATTTTAATTATTTCAACGCAGTTTTTGCATAATGATCACATTTTGTTTTATGATGTAGCACGTCGGAATTTAATGAGTTCATTTGTCGGAAACTTGAAGAAAAAACGTTGAAAATGTGTGCATGCATAGCATGACACAGCTAATCCGATTATTGTAAATTACGTGAAATGAACACTTTTTGTGTAAGTTTCCTTGTATAATGAGCTTATGAGTGTTAGTAATAAATACAATCAAATAGAAACAATAGGTCAGCTCCTTTCCGGCATTTAAAGAATGAAGCAATCTTAGAATTTTTCCTTTATTACTTGTTTCCGGAAATTTAATGAATCTAATGTGTTCATTACAAAATTTTATAGCTTGTAAATTGTAAAAATGAGCAATAATCCCAAAATGATATGATTATGCAGCATTTAGGGATTTAGTGCTGCCGCGGAAAGGATTACATAGAAAAAATTTCCCAGTTGAGTGCTCATTGCTCATCATCAGCAAAATTTAAAACAAAAAGCAAGTGAAATTGACCTCGCTCTACTTCAGCCATTCAACTCCCTTCTGTACACGGGCACAACCTTGAACTTGAAAATTATCAAAAGGCATCTGAATAACATGTAAATACAAAAAAGTACTCATCACACATTTTGCTGCACATCAAGTTTCCCTTGTAAATGAACATATGTATCCCAGAGATAAATTAACTTATCTCAATCTCATTCTGTTATTACTAGCTGCACTAGTAAAATTAAACTATTCCTTTCGTTCTAACGTGAGTTTAGTTTTGATAGTAAACTCAGTCCACATTAGTCATTTCTCTATGAAAAAAAATTGTCTACTGAAAATCAATGAAATTTGTGTTTGTGTGTGTGTAACACATGAAAAATCCTATTTTCTCTATGAACCCTCATCAAGGAATGTGTATACCTGCAGCATTTTGCGTGTCATGTAAAGGGCTTCAGCCACAATTCCGAGATTTTGCTGTTATACATTCTCTCGTCTGGGAATCAGGTAATATTACATGCGTCCGGTATGTCAAACAACAGGTATTTGAATGAGACGAGAGAGAAGCAGAGAAAAGCAGTCTTGTAACCTTTTTTCGCAATGAGAATCTGCTTACTTGTTGCATTTCAAGAGTAAAAAACTCGTTTCCTACCTGTGACCACGTAAGGTAAACACAGATTGATGAAAAACGCAAGCCGCATTCAGTTTATGAGTACCTAGTTTCAACCAACTCATGAAATTAGGATATAATATGTTTTACAGCAACACGCAGAAATCAACCGTTATTTCTGTACAGTCACAAGATTCCATTGAAAGTCTAGAAGTGTTACGATAATAAATGGAGAAAAAAACAAAGTTACAATGAAAACATAGTCGACAATGGAAATCGAATGCAAGCCGAATAGTCAAGTAAGTCTAGAAGCCATTTATACGATTGTGTCTTAAAGGATGGTGTATGATTAAATTCTTCATTCTCACTATTCCCCAATCTCAGTTTTTCATGGTAAAAGATTATAAATCCTATGCAGTTTTTAGTTTTTAATAGTTATAGTTTTAAAAAAATCCTAAAACCATTAGCACGCGCTTTAAGACGCATTTAGCTGTTACATTTTTGCATGAAAAATAATTTGTGTATAAAACATTACTGAATATGTGCAGCCTTAAAATAATAAAGGTCTTGTGCAAATGTAGCTCACAGTAAAAGGTGCAATCTATCCTTTGTTGCATTTTTTCTTCTCATAAACAAAAGCTACATTTCCTCCATCTTTCAATCAGTTAAGGGACGAAGATGAAAATGAGTCCTTGTAAAAACGTAACCAAAGATGATGATTTCACACATAGATTGCTTATGAGTGGAGGACCTTTAAATGCATAGTATGTTAGTAAACATTTCTTTGCATCGTTAAAGGGTAAAACCGTAATAAACAGAAGAATAGGTATGTAAATTGTACATATGAGCACAGTGTTAAATGAGGAACATTGGTGAGTTAGGTAAATGTACAAAGAGCGAATAGAGATAATGCACGTCAGTACTGCACTACAGAATCTGAATATATATATACATTTGTGAGTGCACTGATTTTCGTCTTGTGATCTGCTGCTAAGTTTTGTACTATTAAGGAATGAACCTATTGTGTCTGGTAGAGTGGATGCATATTAGGTAGGTGGTGTGTTGCAAGTATCAAGGAGAAGAATACCACTTGACTCCCACCATGTTGCAAACATTCCTGTTCCCAACTACACAGACATTGACTTGTATAGTATCATATATCTCATTTTGAATGAAGGAAAACAAATTCAGCTGAGAACCCCGAAAAATATGGTTTTATACTTGTTAAATTTAATTGTACAATTCAGTCTATAAAAAATAAAATACGATGATTCCGACCGGGCCAGCAGCCACAATGGCATGCACATCTACTTTCACGGTTATGTGACGTCGTTAGAACTTCAATAGCATAAAAATTACTAGCTATTTTTTTTAGCTATAAATCACTGTATAATTTTGGTCGGGTGCGTATTGGTGTATTTTAGTCATCTTTACATATCGACAAATAAATATTCAGTGTGCCGTTTGTGAAAAATTGTGCAATGCTTGAAAGCTCGAATAATTCCGTAACTTCGGATGATGAGGAAGATTATGATGATGCAAGAAGGCCTTCCAAAATTGCTCGTAACTCCTTAAATGGAAGGTTTAGCTCCACTGAATCGCAGGGTACGGTAATTCTCACTCTAGGACAAAATAATTTTTATAGTATTTACGAAGATTTTGCAATATTTCTTTTACAACCTAAGGTTCGTCACAGAGTTCCAGCACTACTTTCTCGTCTTCTGACAGCCAGCCTGGCATTCAGGGCTCATAGTAAGTCAAATAGACATTCGTATATTGTCAATTGCAAATGTTGAATGTAACCTTTTCATTAAAACATAAATTCCTGTAAGTTTCTATTTTGAAACATCATGTTTAATTCGTGCAATATTTTTCCCTTCTAGTTTAAGCAAATCTTTTAAAAGTTTGACTCGAATTTTACAAAATGACAATGCTCTGGAGGAAAGTTCGAGCGAAGAAGAAATTGACGGCGGAGAAAATATTGATGAGCAAGATGAAGAAGTTGAAGAATTATGTGAAGTCGATGGAAGAGAACGTGAACTTAACCAATCTGTTGATGAGCAGGATGAAAGTGATTTTGAAGGAGGTGAAGCTGACGTAGATACCACTAGTATTCAGCAAAGAAGTGAGCACGAACCAATGGATGAGGTTGCCCAAAATCATGAAGTGGAAAATGAGGAAGAAATTTATCAACAGCGGGTTGTATCTCCTGGATCTTCGAGTGGATCTTCTTTGTCGTCTATGGAATACCTTTTCAGGAAGTCTGAAAAAATAAATGACGGGTAAAAAACAGGCATTAATAAATAACAATTTTTTTGAACAAATACTATCATTACACATTTAAAAATTTTAGATGCAAAGAATTTCATGCTGCTTTATCCATCTTGGTTCCATCTCTGCAAATTAACGATTTGCTTCTAAAATATGTTCGTCATCCGTCCTTGTACGTGTATTTTTGCCATCATTTTTATACTATTTTAGAAGCTAACATTGCACATAAATATACATGCTTAATATTTATTTAGCAAACTACGCTTCCTGGATTTTGTTAAGAATGATGTTAGAAGCTTTTTGTTAAGTTCTGGACAGGAACTAGAAAGCTCTGAGTCAGTAGAGCTCATGCATTACTTGTCCTCTGGAAGCGATAACACAGTGTAAGTATTTAGTACAGAGTAGTTAGACGATAATATACCCAGCATGTGTAATAATAATAACGTGCGTAAATGTAAACTTTAGACTTGCTCGCATTGGACGAAGTTTTATTCAGGACTTCATGGAAAGTAAACCCATAAGCGAAAACCAAGGGTGAGTGAAAGTTCTAGACTTATCCATTCCTGAACAGACTTGATTAAACAATGAAGTATGACTATGTATGTAATATAATCTGTAATGCTACATCTATATTTTTACTTTATGCAAAGTTATGAAAGCGCTATCGTCGAGACAAGCTCACCACTTGGAATAAGCTCAAATCAAGGGGAGCAGAGGGAGGAGTTAGCCATGACACGCTCTATTCGATCTCTTGACAGAAAATTCGACGCACCTCCACCGCCTACAACATCAGTGAAAACTCTACTTGACAAGGACGAAAAATCGTGCCCAAGTGTCCCGGAGTATCGAGCTTGTACGGAAGAAAATATGGTTGTTGACGGTTTTGCCTCATGTTCTACCTCCAAACAGTCGCGAGATGTACGAATAGATCAAAAACTTTAAATGAAAATTTTTCTAATTTCTGTTATGATTTCTATGATTTATTTTTAACTATAGGGGCTGATCAAAAAACAAATTCCAAATGAAGTCTTGGATGCAGCGTTCGACTATGTAAATGATGAGAAACCGATTGAAAGAATGGGGCAAGTTCTTTTTGATTTCATATTCACATCAGAGGAAATCAAAAACTCTCGGTGCCGAAAAAATCGTGAATACCCCGCCTTTGATAAAGAGAAAGTTCGTTTGCTTAACCGTAAGTTTACTATCACACTGTAATGGAAAATTAAAATTATTATTAACGTGGACACATTTTGGTTTAACTACACTTAAAACTATTTACTCTCTAGAAACATTAGCATGGTTTCAAACAAAACCTTCGGATATAACTCAAGAAGCACATGAGGAGCATATCAAGATAAACAGCACGCTACGTCTTGGACAGTCCGATGAAAAAACAATGAAAAAACAAATATTGATCGAATATGCGTATAGACAAAGAAACGATCAAGATAGGAAGAAGAAGAAGAAGGAATAAAACTATGTAGTTATTTGGTGGGATGCTCGGGCAATGCAACTACTTATTGTTAGTATGTTAATTTTAATTGGCATTCCGAGTATCACCACAAATTTCAATATTTTATGCAATATTATATTGTGCTACTAGTTAACACAATGTACTCAATCATTGATAATCCTATACATTTTGATTTTAGATTTGGAATCGAATATTTCACTATTATTCCAGTACTCGTTTCAGCATTCCGACCGTTTCATGAATTTTAATTTGCAATTAAATATATGATTTAATAGCCATGTTATAAATCAGTTATTAAAAACGGTCGCTGCTTTCGATGATTTCTACCCCTTTTATAGCTGTGATTTTCGTCTAGGTTTGGACGTTGACGGCCAAATGAAATAATTAATATTTCTTTTGAAGGGGTAGATAAAATATAAAAAATGGCTCAGGTAGCCTTAAAAGCCTTGTTTGATCTCGGTCCATGAAACTAGTAGACTAGTACAAATATTAAATCGCTTCTCGTATACTTCTAGTACTTGTATACATAAAGAGAGATATCCGAGACTGCAGAATCCGCACTTGAACGAGCTTTCAAATAAGTATTTATATATACGGGTAAATAATACTCCGAAAACTCTTAGACGGATTTTCTGAGTTAAGCATATCTACGATAATTTATGTATGTATTTCATTTTACCTGAAGCGATGCATAACTAAATAAAGTTATGGAATATATGTTAAAATTTAATTTAATTTTGGAGTTGGTAAAATGCGCGCGTTGGATTGAGTTTTGTTAAACATGCTGTAAAAAGTTTTGTTAGGAACAGTACCTGATAAAGCTTGCGGCGAAATGTTGGTTAAATTCCACTGCGGATTAACTCCAATGTTAAAGTGTTTCAGTAAGATGGACCCAGACCGAAGGTTTGCCCTGTGTTCCAAAAATATAGTAGTTGATATTATTTATTTGCTCATTATGAATTGCAATGTTTCGGAATCTTAATGATAGCAATAAAAACGATGTATCAACTTTTAATTGTTTGTATCTCCATATTTTGATTGTGCAAATGACTAACCCTATTTCATCCCGTCCTACAGTAAATATAATGAAAAAAACATAACATGCATAAGGAACATAAGAAAATAAAAACTCGCGATTAGGGTAAAGGAGGAAATCATAATCTCATTATGTCAATTTTGGGGTTCTCATAAGTCTAAAATAACGTAAGAGTACCTGTACCTGTACCCATTCACAAATTTACAATTAATACCTGAAAACAAACAAGATAAACTTAAAACACAAGCATGGTTAAATATAAATATTGTGCACGTGCATTGCATTATAGACAAAGTAAAACGAAGCGGCTAAGCGACAGGAGGACTACAGACTAAGTGAAAATATTAAACCCGTGAAGAGGATATAAGAAAATTACGGTGCGGAGCTCACTATACATTCCGCATATTGGCGTGGCGTGCGCACTTTCACACATTACTGCCCATTGCATCGTAATGTCGTAAATGTATTATCTAAATGTCCTTTACTACAGGTTAGTCATACGCGTAGAATGTGTCTGAAGAATACACCCTGGACATCCTCTCCAGAGATTCGACCCTTGGTGAGTTAACAGAGGGTATGGGTTCAAGTTTGTGGTATTGTTGTATTTTTTAAAGAAAGCCCTACCCTCTAACGCATTATAACAACGTTAAAATTTGGTGAACGGTAGGGGGCAGCATTGCGCTGGTTTGCATTGCTATGTGTCATATGTGTTGTCACTCCCTCTAATGGATAAATATAACAGTGAAATGCTGGATGTCGCTGGAACTGGAAGGCAAATGAAGTCACACCTATTTAATAAGAGATATTGTTGTGTTTTGCCGAGGAACATGATGGTAGTGCACTTTTAGCGAAATGCAATCAGACAAAGGACTTATGTGTGTTAAAATCTGCGACTAAGCCCGCCCTCTGTAATAGATGTTACTACGACAGATACACTAGTGATGTGTTAGAAACTTTTAGTCTATGTGTGGAGTTGTAACACTTGAATATACGGTTGAGCGACATGCGCCTATTTTGTAACATGAGTTTGTCGTTAGAACAGTTAAGTAAAGTTGACTTCCAGTGCTAATTCGAATTGAATTGCCGAATTTATAAACGTGGTAAAGAAAATAACATCGAAGACTGAGAAGACATTTGTTTTCAATTTGGAGGACAACGATATGCACATTTAAAATGGACGGTCGCCATAGGTAAGTCCTTAAATTGAACACGACAGACTGACAGACAGTTCATAATGTACGTCTCTTACATCTTACGGAAAATATTCAGTGAAATGAAAGGTGAAAGAGAATAACAGTTCACTGAATTCTCATTATGCTACACAGGTGAGTCGGCATTAGTGCGTACTGCGTAGGTATATATGCATAAATGATAATATGGGCTTAAACAAGCTATCTATATTTTATTTTTATAAATTTGTAACATGTTCATATGCGAAGTTTCAATATTTCATTTCATAAACAATTTTATAGTGTGAATTCGACTGTCACGCAGGATCAAACTTGTCATTCCAGAGACCTCAGTTGAAAGAAAAAGAATGAAGCCAAAAATCACAGTAAATGTGAAGAGCTCTAGCTATCTCTTTCTTCCTAGAATG
This sequence comes from Sinodicranocentrus sp. ZH6, assembly GCA_027743935.1. Lineage (NCBI taxonomy): Eukaryota > Metazoa > Arthropoda > Collembola > Entomobryomorpha > Entomobryidae > Sinodicranocentrus > Sinodicranocentrus sp. ZH6. The sequence goes on from JAHZNA010000256.1 coordinate 41,854, forward strand.
GTGTATTGTTGGGGATTGGGAGGGACTTGGCTTACTCATCAGACTCATCTCACATCCACAAAAAGAAGCAGACCATCCTAATCCATACATGACTTTAAGGTTACTTTAGATCACTTTGCATGTAATCTCACATTCTCACATCCAGCAAAAATTTACCAGCATACAGGTTGTTTGTGTGAGAGAGAAGATTTGTTCTGTGTGTCTTGTGTGTTTGTAGAAGAGAATATGGAATACACTTTGCTTCGCACAAAACCCACCAAACAACATCATCTCATGGTATTCGCACAGTTGCATTCATTCCCCTAGGTCTAGGTCTTTTCTGGAACAGATCATACAGCGTATTCAGTCATTCACTTCTTAGCTCAGAGAAAATCCAAAATTCCCCTTCAAAAAGAAGCACAACTGTGAGCTGAATATTATGTGTGCACACAGTAAATGCACATCCAAAACATGTGAGCTCATTTATGTGTAGTGTGCACGTTAGAACGCATTGGAGAAATCGGTGCAAAAATCAGACTCATCACAACACAAAATATTTTGGTACTTTTTACTTTACACTTCTCACATGTTCATCTACATACTTAAAGCATCTACGTCAATTATATAGGGTTCATAGTCAGTCAATCGGGCAGTCAGTCTCATTGGACGTGTTTGTTCCCCTGAATATGCATCGTCCTGAGTCCTGACAAATAAATTGAGATCAATACATGAATAAATTTGTTTCTTACCGAAACTGTTTTACTTTAATGCTCCATAATGTCGGGTAAATCTCTTCCAACCCTGAGAACACCGGAACCCGCAGACTGTGTAGTACCTGAAGGTGAGAAAATAATATAATATCTATATAATGATGTTTTTACCTATCAAAACAAATTAAAAAAGACTAGAATAGCTCTCAATAAAAGGTTAACTAAAATTTTATAATATAGGTTCTTCTCGTCCTCCTTCTGATGTTACAACGAACAGGAATGGACAACTGCCTTACGGAGAAGTGTATGCTGATAAAAATATAGAATCAGTATTTTTTCGCTTGTAATTGAAGCATGCATGCATAACATAAATGAAGTGGAAATTATAAAGTTGCTTTCTTTAATTGTGCTGCAAAACATTCTTTAAATCAAAATTTTCGTTTTTGTATTACGCATAGTTGCGGTCAGCAAACAGGAGAAGGAATATTTTTTGAGGTGGGTGATGTTACTGATGTTCTTAACAACTCTCAAAATCCGATTAACAATGCACCCCTGCTCACAACAGAAAATGTAAACGCTGCCGAACAAAATGTAGCTAACAATAGTTCAGCTGATGGATTGGCACCCACTCTTCCAAATTACGTGGCTGGAAATTCGCAACAATCTCAAACGTAAAAAATTGTTCATAAGCCTTTATAGTAGTTGTAGTATACAGAGTAATTTTTAACACAGAATGTATGACATACTGAATTTAAGATGTTCTTGTTTTAGTGCGAATTCAATTGTTGGAACTTTTACATTACCCGGATTAAATGATCTAATAGTTCAGTGCGCTTTCCAACCGGAATTGTAAGTACTTAAATGTCTTTAAACCTATAACCTATGTTTCAAACTGTTTTTCGAAAGATCTTAAAAGTATCACGCAACAGCAACTCATAGAAAAAGTGTTGCAACATACTAATATCACAGTTTCGTTGTATTATTCCAAAAATAGTCGTAGGGATTTGCTGACAAACATGATCAAGAATGGACCAGAAGGGATTGTCAAAGACCCTGCATTTCTTGAACTTCAGCAACTTTTAGTGGGAGACACAGCCGCTTTGTACGAATAAGTTTTATTTAAAATCATACCTAATCAAATCTGTGATTTAGTAATTCTGAGAAATTCAGTAGCGGGTTTTATCTCATTTTCAGTCTGACCAAATTCGGCGCTGGGTTTTTACAGCTTGTGGTATTGTTTAATGATGCAGGGTGAGATTTTTTTATAATAATTTTTCTTCACAAAAAAATTATGATGAGCAATTGGGATTCTATTATTATCTAATTAGGAGAGCTGAAGGTGGGAATGAAGAAGCTATTACTAACTTGGCGAATCGGGTTAATGTCAACGCAATGCCAATAAATGCCAGCCAAGACGCCATTCCAGTCGGGGAATTCCCGGTGAGTTCACTAACTTCCACTACCAGTCAAACACAAGAGGTTAGTATGTATATGTATTGTCTTTGAATATTTATTAAATGTGTTTCCAATGCTCATGCTAATAATTTTTGCATTGATCAGAATGATGGACTAAATGAAGCAGCGAATAACAATACACTGCCACTTATTGTAAGCGCTCCTTTGGCACAAGGCAACGAAGGCCCGGATTTCGTGAAAGATCCAGAGTCAAATGAAGTTCCAGATCTGGATCAGCCTGGCTGCTCAAAAACCTTTAAGGTTCTCTCCAAATCTCCGAATGCTTTAGTGGCTGAGGTAAAAAGATTGTTTAAAAACTGTTTACTTATGATTCAATCCGAATGCATACTTGACTTATTTTAAAGTGAAAATGATTACTTGTGACTGTGCTTTGACTTTAGACCACTACTCAAGGAGTTCCGTCGGATGGAGTTCTCAAGTCAGTATTTCACTTTGTGAATCATGAAAGGAATGTGCAAAAAATGGGCTTGAAGCTTTTCAAGAAAATGTTTTCTATAGAAGAATGTAAAAGACTTTTCTTCAAACACCGAAATGACGATCTTCTTTTCGACGCTGGCCGTATAGATCTTTACAAGCGTATGTACAAAATCAGTTTCATATAAAATCATACTACATACTGATGGCGACTTGTAAAGACTTCATTTTGAACTCTGTTCATACAGGTATTTTGGCACTACTCATCCGTAAAAAGAATAAGCTTAAGGTTATCTCTCAACGTTCTGTGAGTCTTCATCTAAAAAAATTGGGAACCAAATTGGAGTTAAAAAAGGAAGATTGGGATAAAGTACAACCATGTCTAACCAGCTTTGTCTCTCGGCAAAAGAAATGAGATTTATTTATTTAGCGCATGTACCGCAACCGCATTAACACCGTCAACCGTCCCTCGAGTTATTTATAGTAGAATGCGCAATATAATATATATTACAGATTTATTAAAATTATTTAAGCATTTATTATATATTTACAGTTCCTTTTTCTTATTACTTACCTGTGAGACAGCTTTCAGTAGTGAGTGAGATTGTAATTTAAAATGTTCGAGAGTTTGGGAAAAAAGAGAATCGTGAGATATAGATAAAATTAACTAATGTGTGCGATTGTAATGACAATGATACTCTCTTTAAAAGTTGATTTATAGTTTAGACATGATATGTTATGATCCAGTATTTAAGTTACCTTTACAATATTATGCGGGCGTGTACTGCGTTGTGAGAAGTGGGTGTGGTGTTGACGTTAAGATACATAGTTTTCGAGTTTTTGACTATTCTTGAGAGAATTTCATATTTTAATATGCATTTAAATATTCTTTGTACATTTTTTAACAGTCATGCAAAAAATTGTGGTTTCTGAGATGGTTTGGTGCTGTTAAAACCTGAATCCGATCGGATTCTCATTACTCTACCTCATTATATCTTTCTGAGGAGGTGGGGAATATTTATGTACTTTGAATATAATATATACATTCAGCGAATAAATCCTCTCTCTTTGAAAACTCATTGTTCATACTTTTCATTGTTTGTTGTACAAAGTAATCATTTCCAAACAATTCATAATTAATTCAAGTATTTAGTAATTTTATCACGAGAAGAATGATCCACATTAATCACATTTGAGAAAAAAATATTTTTTATATACAAGCTTTTAAGTTAATACTGGTCTATGTCTATACCCGTCTTTATGGTATTTAAATACCATCCTTATTTAAATACGGATGATAGCTCATCTCGGAACAATTTAGTATCGATCGATGCACAAATATGAGCGTCGGCATATATGCTCAAGACTATTTATGCACTTAAAATTTGAGATCAGCCCAGGGCCCATGGGATGCAGATGCAGAAGCAAAATGCAGATGCAATTTGTGATTGTGTGCCTAATGAGCATATTCTCGCAATCAGCAGAGTTATATGCATGGTATGAATATTGAAAATATACCAAATCATACCGATATATATGTATACAGTATATACCTAATTTGTAAGTAAAATGTGTATTTTTTTCCTCTTTGTTTCGGTCCTGTTTCCACACGCGGTAGAAGTAAATAAGAAGCGGCAGCAAGCATTGGGCTCTATCAATGTCTGTGTTTACTTGGAAGGAACGACTTGTGATTTTGGGATATGAATGACTACTATGACATACGTGTGTGGTCTCTATTGTGAATATTGTGTTTGTTTTTGACCTCTTTCTAAGGGTAGGGTATAAATAGGCGACAATTTTAATTAACAGAAAGCCGAGTGGTCAGTGACAGGGACTTGATAACCACGATTTAGATTTTAACTTGATTTTGTTGAAAGTGCGTTGAAATAGGTATTCAGTTACGTCACGCTCACGTCAAGAGTCAAGATTAGTTTGGATTTTGATTCGATCTTCAGTAATAATGGCAGATAACACGACACCAATGAAAAGGGCTCTCCGAAGTCGCCAAAAAAGTGAGACACCTACTAAGGCCAAGTCAACTTACGATGATATTGTGGAAACTCCAATCAGTAAAGACAACGGAAAGCGTAGAACTAGGAGTAAGGATTCTATTATTGAGCATTTGCCAGTTTCAAGGTCGCCTAGTCCGAGTACCAGTAATGCTGAAAATGAAGGGACTATTGGAAAGCTACAAAACACTCCGAGGAAAAGTTCACGTCTGCGGGCAAACAAAAATTGTAAGAACTTAAGATATAATAAAAATTAATGCAAGCATGTATGCAGTAATTTAGTTTAGTCTTCTAATTGCTACCTGTACTACTGATTTCTAATAACTTAATGGCTGCACAATGGTAAAGCTGCGTTGAAGAGGGATATAATCTACCATTATGATAAAAGGTATCAGAAAATTAAATTATTTAGATGTCATTTACGTTTTTTTGCTGATCTGCTTCTAATGTGTCATTGTTTGCGTTGGTATGTTGTATGTATTTTAAACGTAAATTACTCTTATTGTGATTGTGATAGCACATTTTGATACTTCCTGTGCCTTCATACTTATTTTTGTAAATTTTAAGTTGTATAAATACTAGGTTTTATCCGATTGTATGTACAATGTATGATTTACAGTTACATTTACACCATCTATAAACGATGAAACCAAAAGTATCACCGCCGTTTTTCGTTCCGTTCCAGCGTCCAATAATGAAAATACTCCGACCAGTGCTAATAGACGCCAACCACAACGTCAGTCAATTTCCAAGCGTATTATGTACCGAGAAGACAGTGCTTCTGACGAAAATTCCGGTGTCGATGATGATAATTTTACCCCAGACCAAAGGTTCAATTTGGAGAGAAGCTCGGATGATGAAACAACAGTTTGTGAGGACGAAGACGCATCTGATGAAGAATCTGATTACAGTGCCGAAGATTCAGGTGTAGATGATCCAAGCGATAAAAACCCTCGTGAACTATTCAAACAACAGGATTTGCTACTGACGCCTTCTTCTAGAAATATTTCAGTTGCATACACTCCTGAGCTACTGAAGAAACTCGAAGGTAACGCCAATGGCTCCTTAAATTGAAAAGTTATTAACTCTTCATCCGTTCTAAACTCGTAATAAGTTATTAATATTTATATGTATTCCCTTTTACCGAACAGGTCGCTCGGTAAAAAGCCGAATGGCTGTTGACAGTCCAGTCTCAGTAGCTAGCCATACTATGTCTCCAAATCCAGAGGTATACTTTCTTGCAAGTAATCGACTTAAATTCAAGCGGAGGAAAGCTGCATCTGAAGCTGTCATGAATGATGCTATGAAAGGGAAAGGAAGAGGGAGAAAGAAACGAAAATTAATTCGTAGCATTGATAGCCACTTACCAGAAAAGATTTCATCGGATTTTTCAGTCACCGCTGAGGCTAGCAAAGCTGTAGTGGACTCCAAAAATTTCATTTCCGGAAATACGCACGAAGAAGAAGTTGAGGCATTAATGGAAAATATAATTGGAAATGAGATGCCACGCTGGATTGGCCTTTTCATGTATTATTAACAGTAGCGTACATTTTCGTCTTTAATTAATTGTTAGGTAAGATAGAACCTTATTCAGTTACGTTTTATCCATAGGGGTGGATTTAACGTAATGCTGTATGGATATGGCTCCAAACTTCAGGTGCTGCGTGAGTTCGAGAAAAAAGTGAATGAGGATTATTTGGTTGTTTCTATCAATGGCCTTTTTCCAAAACTGAACGCTAGAAAGGTTAGCTTCTTTTGATGACATTTACAATAATGCCGTTTACGGATTTAACAAAATTGATGAATTTATGTATTTCAGCTTTTGTACGGGATCTGTGAGTTCGTTTGTCCTGATGAAAAAATGCCGCATAGCACTAGTCTAGAAGCAGTTGCGCAGTATGTATTCAGAAATTAATAGTTTCCTATTCGCCTTTATAATTATTGATATATAATGTATTAAAAACAAAGTTATTTCGAATCAAAATGAGAAAAACTAATCTAGCGAATTTGAATGTACAGGGACGTTGCGAGTTTGCTGAAGACTAAACATCACCCCGATGTATTTTTGCTGGTTAATAACTTCGACAACTTGGCTCTACGAGTGCCATCAATGTTAACTGTGTTGTGCCGTTTGTCACAAGTTCCTTATATACGCATCTTGGCGACTTGCGACACCATAAATGCATGTTTAGGTAATATGCTGACAATTCCAGAAATGCTTATATTTCAAAAATCGTCATATTTTTAGCCATTACACACTAAAAGGGCCTTTTAATGATATTTTATTTGAATCTTATTTGTTTTTTGCAGGAGTCTCACAATCTCAATTTCTGCAGCTCAGTTTTTGCTGGATGCACTGCCCAACATACAAGCAGTACAGAGAAGAATTAAAATGGATTCCTGGCATTTATGGCGATGAAACTAAAATTGTGACTCAAAAGAGTAGTTTAAAATATGTTCTGCAGTCTCTCACAAGCAATGCTCGGAAAGCCTTCTCTCGTTTAGCACAAATGCAATTAAAACAATTAAAAAATCGTAGCATGCAAAAGTCAAAAGATTCGTATTCCGGTGTTAGATTCCAAGAACTTGCAAAAGTGTGTAGAGAAAACTTTATTGCACATTCTGACGAAAATTTAAGAACTCTCCTTGTTGAATTTTTCGATCATAAATTAATCAAGCAGACGGGCAAAGGACGGCATCTTGAGAATTTGTTATTGATTGAACTTGATATTGAAACACTGGAAGAAGTTATTATTATTATTGATCTTTAAAGTACATATTCAGTCATTATTATGATGTTTCGGCGTGTTTGCGATTGTATTGTGTAATCTTGTGTACACTAATAGTGGATTTTTGTATAATTTATGCTTTGTAATACTCAACAGTTTGCGCGGACTGTAGAAAACGCATGTTATAAAAATAGAATGTATCTAATAAAAAAATCCAAGGTTGGATTATGCGGTTTAAGTGGCGGAATTCTTGTGGCATTTATAGGTATTTTATTTATTGCTCAAAATTGTTCATGTAATGCACCCGACCCACTTATCTATGTACAGAGTCATAGTATTTAATTACAACTAAATAACATGTACAACCACACAAGTTTAAATCAATGACATATGGTACATGTATGTACATTTTGGACTATGTTTAACACAAACCGTCGGTATCGACTTTTAATTTAACTAACTAGCCTTCTACACATAATACTTGTTCACGTATTTATAGGACGCAAGGGCGATAGAAGAAGTAAACAGTAAAATCCAGTCTTTTTTAAATGTAAGCTTGAGAACCTAGCTTCCCTTCATCTAACAAATATTGAAATTAATTATACTACGTACAACCTGTATGTTATACTCTACCTTTTACACTATATTTACCACAGCCTTCCCTGATTCAATAAAACTGTCAATTTATATTTGGCGTGGGTGGATACAAAGTTCGTAATCAGTTGAGGGAATCAAAATAGGAGGACAAACTGTAAAGTACTGTTCGATACATACGCACTTTCCTAAAGTCGCGGGCATCACCCCTCATTGGCTATTAAATGCGTGTATATATTATATAATTCTTGTATTCGTAGGATTAAACAGTCAACAGTTTTCGATAAAAAGTATATTATATAAATCTTCACATTGAATATTATATTTTAAGTACTGTATTGTATATATGGTCATTTTATATTATATTCGGTTACGGTTTAAAAAATGTCTCAATGAATTCCATTGATCGTCATTTGTGGAGGTGCGGCAGGGTCAATGTTGAGTCTTAAGAAGTCCCCATAAGCTTCTACTGCTCTTGGAGGGACAAGCCTAAAGAAAAGTCATACAAAAGCAACGTTTAATTTTGGGAATTACGGTAAAACAAAAAGCATTTTTAAAGAAAATTGAACCATGAAAACATAGCCAGCCATCCGACCAATCTCGGAGTGTAAATGTATTCCATATTCTTCCTCACTCCGTTTATAATATTTTTTGCCACGATTTCCGGTGGATCAATGGGGAACAAAAAAGGAAATCTGTGAAAATACAGAATTAATTATCCAGTCATTAGATACGCTTTGCTGTGTAGCTTCACATTTATTTTTACAGAGTGTCGTAACATTTTTCATAAATTTAGATGATCACCATGTTAAAAGTAAAAACGCCTACCTGGTATGTGGGATTCCATCAGATAGCATCTCAGTTGAGCAGTAGAATGGATAAGCTACGGTAACCTTTACATTAGATTTTTTTATCCTAATTTCATCCCTGAGCGCATCATGCAACCCGTGGACAGCATGCTTTGTAGCGCTATACGCAGCGATGTTCCTCGTGGGCAGAATTCCAGAAGCGGAACAAACGCTACAAAGGTGTCCATGGTTCTTGGCCAACATGGAAGGTAAAAACTCCTTGATTACCTAATAAAACCAAGTATTCAAAGTGAAAAATTCGTAACTAAAAATTAAGATCCATAAGGGTGTATTTTGTTTCGCAATTTTGTTTCATGTGCGGTTGGGTAATTTTACCAAAAAGATGGAAAAAATCAGTTTCCACACTGACGTCAAATAGCATGAGATAGATAATGAAATGAAATAATTTTACAAGATACGTGTTTTATGCAATGTGCTATGTAGTACGGCGCTTACCCAAAAGTTGGAGAGCACGTTGACATTAAACATATTTTCAATTTCTTTAGCAGACTGACTCACAAATGGCGAAATGTTCATTAGGCCTGCGTTGTTGATGACGATGGTGGGATCTCCAACTTCCCTGCGAACCTTGGAATAGAGCGTGACAATGATAATTTTCAGTTAATAATATATATTCGTATATATACACGAGAATGAATGAATTAAGAATCTTGTAATCCTTCCTTTTCCACATGCAAATTTGGGAGGATAACATTGAACGGAAACAAGGTTGTATTACACATACCAAGTTCGCAGCGTTTGTCACAGCCATGCGATCGCTCACGTCGACACTATAGGCGTAAGATTTTCCGCCTCGCTTCCGTATCTCTTTGGCTACTTCTTCATTTGGGCCTGGACTTTTACTCCAGAGAACAATTATTGCCCCACTGGTTGCCAGTTCTAAGCTGATGTACCTACCTATTCCGCGACCTGAGCCGGTTATCTTGAGGAAAAATAGATTTAAATTAAAAATATTGGTTTTCCATGAAATTTGCATGAAAATAGCTCTGTAATTCTGTTTGCGTAAATCATGCAACGGCATAGGATTTTTTATGCTTATTATTTCACAAATTAAAAAAGCATATGCATATTCGAGTGCATAATTGCATTAACTAATTTTTATGCCGCAATCTCAAACAAATTGTGGGAAAACGTGCACGAAAATATCAGCATTTTAAAACATAGTTTTCCAAGATTTGTAATGGCTATATAGCCCATAAAATTTTGATATCGAAGATTAGATTTAGATTAGAACAATGTCGTTGCCGACTTGAAAATGCACAAAGCATTTTAGCGAAGCGAAAACCTAGATAAATATTTCATGTGTGTTCAATGAATTAAATAAAAAAATATTTAAGTTACCAAAATTATTTCACCATCGAGTGACTTCGGCTTGGAAAACAGTAGCCGCTTGACGGCATACTCAAAATACAAATATAGATGGAAGGTTACCAACCGTACAAGATCCGCCAAATCCATAACCACACTAGCGACGGTTTTCGCCATCTTAGAAAATGGATCCCTTTTACTGATCACTGTAGTTGTGGACGTCATTTTGGAATATTTTTTCCCAATACGATTTGTATCAACGATTCACACTCACACTCTTTAAAACACACACTGACCTAGTGCAATTCTCACAACTTTTTTTGTTTCAAAAACTATTTTTGTTGTTGTTGTTTTGGAAAGTTATATTCCTGTTACATGTCGCACAAAGCGTGACGGTGTCACACGATGGTATACATACACGATAACATATACCAGATCACTTTTTTACTACTTTCTTCATACGTTATTCCCAATTGTTCAGAGAAGATATAAAACGCACCACTAGGTTACTAGTAGGCCAGGCTATCACATTAAGGCAACGTCAGCGGGTCAAGTCGAAAACTGGTAATTTTCAGAGTGGGCCACCACTAGTAAACGATACGAGACTCATTGAAAGACTGAAGCAATAAAATGGCACAAAACCGGACTCCTCATAATGCTCCTTCTACGCAGAGAAGATTATAAGCTGAGAATGTAAAAAAAATGCAAGAAACATGTTGCTCACTCACGCACACTCCTCAAACTCTACAAGATTCTCTCATTTGAGTAAATCTCTTCAGTTGAAAAAAAATATTTACTTTTCTCGCATACAAAGATATTTTGGAAGAAGAATGAAGGACACCGCCAGTAGATTAAATTGTGCATCCGTTTAAATACAACAAATAACTTTTTATCCTCTTTCCAGATATTGATGGTCCAGGTAGATGCACAAAGGTCGACAAAGAGAAAGATATATCTTTTGTCCAAAATAGCACTCACCTTCACAACCACATTTTATTGCTCACTACTCCTCTCACGTACCCAAAAACTTTCGATTTTTATTCTGCCCCAGGCAGCCAACTACGGCGCATATTATCTTAAGAAGATCACCTCACAGTCGTCAACTTACTCAGAAAAAAATATTATATTCAAAGCCTCATCAAGCCAGTCCTTGTAGGTACATTAGACTCACCCAAACTAGCGAAAAGGTCGTCGATGACTATTTAAAATGTGAAGCTCAACTGTACAGCAAAGGTAATACACAAAAGAAAAAGAGAAAGAAAGGAGGAATGTGGCATGTAAAAGCTGACTCTTCTTAAATCTAACTGAAATATTAGACTATGATATGATATCGCTTTGTGTAACCCTTTTTCTCACCTCTTCCTCTCCACTGACAAGAATGTGCTAAGAAGACATAAACACATACGAATATATTAGAATCGTACGAGAGAAAAAGGAGGATGTGGTATATTGGCTTGGCTAGTGCATTGTTGTCTATGTGTGGTGTGAGGTGATAAGTAATGCATAACAAAGTGGACACAGACAGTATGCAAAAGGATGTAGGTAAATATATATTTGGATGAATGAAATCTTATCCTAACGACGCTACTCACAAGCCATAGCACGTCTTTGGCAACAAATATTTTTTTGAATATCTTAGTCAAACTAATTTAAAAACTTCTAAGAAATCGTTAAATATAGCCATCTGTGCAAACCATTGAATTTGTTGAAAGCAATGTGTGTTTGTGTGATATTCACTTGTAAAAACAGACTGGATGAGTGAGTATCCCTCTCACAGCGTCCAAAAGTCTTAAAAAGTGTGATTCATTTTTGCTCCACTGTAACAAAAAAAATTGACCTTAACCAGCATGCATTTGCTTTCATCAACATCATTATATCAATGCAATAATGAAAGAGAATGCAAGTGTTTTTCTTTTGTTTGAGAAAAATAGCATCAAGCCTCAATTATACCTTAGTCATACCCACCACACAAGATGCCAACGAGAAACTTTAAAAGAACCAGTAAACATGCCTATTTTGTGTTTATTTAATGTACATACGTAGGTAAATTTTTAACTAAATCATTTCAAAGTAGAAAAAACCCAACTAAACATACCATATGTAATCAATTTCATCATCCCATGAACATGATCAGCTCAACAATTTTTGAGAAGAAAGAAATAGTGTAACAAGAAGTAAAAAGCGAATTTACACAAACACCATAATATTTTTCTCAGTGAGCTAAAAATACAAAGTTTATGCAAAAACCACACACATTCTATTAGCTTCGGTATATCTCTCTACACACAGGTATTGCACAGTAGATGAGAAGAGATAGCGATAGCTGAAAAACGATAATTTGATAACAAGAAAATGCTGGTCTTTATTGATAGACTAGCCAAAAGTTTATTATTACTTATTTCATATCTCTTTTCCCTTTTACACTTGGTTGACTTGATTCTACTCCACCGTAACGAGTAACAAGGTAGTGTTTTAGTGCACTGCACTTCATAGAGATAGGGTTTAGGTAGGGACAGTATAAAACGTGCTGACTAGGTAGTAAGCATTTAGATTTGCATGACTAGATCAATAATAGCTTTAGTCTAACAATAATCAAGTCTAAAAGGATTGAATAACCACACAACTATCCTGTTGGTGGAGGTTATGCCGATATTATTCCCTTTGTATTTATAAATATTGATATTGGTTGACGGTAATACAAAAGTGAATTGCATGATAGCAGGGCATGAGAGATGATATGTTGTAAAGCGAAAGATTATCCATTGTTTTCTTTCAGTTTATCCCTGTCAAGTTGTGAATTAGGTTTGTGCATTCAAGTCCTCAACAATGCCAAGAGGATGGCCATGTGCCCAAACTTGTGCGATGAATGTTACTCACTCAGTAGTTGAAAGGAAGGAGCCCTTAGCCCGCTTTTCAATTATGACTAAAAGGGAATTCATACGAGACAAGTAATATTTTTAATGAGAGCTGTACAGATTACGATAGGGAGTGAAATAGAAAATAGTAAAACTATAGTACCGATCGACACAGCAAGTTAATTTTTAGCTTTGACGAGTGCAATTTCCCAATAGAATATAAACTTGATGCTTGACGTAAATATGGATATCCTTTACAAGGGTGATGTAGGTATAGACAAAATGTGAGAGAGCGGATGGACATGCAATTTTCTTTCTTTGGGGGTTTGCATGCATACTGTATACGCTATCATATTCCGGCTTAGGTGATGATGACTGATGACGGTATGTGATTTACTTGAAATTGTCAGTGCATGTTTGATTACAGATGGGGAGCACGTAATAAAACAAGATGGATATCTTCTCAAAGATAGGAATGTATTGAAATGAGGAAGGTCTTCATTAAACTTGACATTTTACCTTTACTGTAAAAAAATCACATAACGAGGTTTTCGTTAGTTTCCTCCTTGGCAGGTTGCACGGGTCAATGGTTTCAAGATATAAAAAATAAAATATAGTCATTTTTGTTTTTGGATCAATGCTTGTGAGTAAATAAAGGGGTGGATATGAGAGTCAGATAATAGTATTTTCAAGCTAAGAGATCATTTCCGACAGAAGCATCTGTGTAATTGTTTAGGATGAGATGGCAAGTGTAATAATTACAAATTAGAAGAGAACCTTCAGCATGCTATGGGGTATATGGGACAGAAACAAATCATGTTGATGGTGACTGTTACCACGCCATACTACCTTGATACAGTTAGAGTCCGATCTTATAAGAATGGTAATAACAATGGCTATTATATGTCTGTTTTAGTGGTGACTTTTGAGAGATGATTTTGCGACAACGGATGTTTTACATGGTGAGATGCACCTCGCTAACAGATAAGCTAGTGTGAGTCATGTTGTGGTGGTTTGTTGGCAAAATTATAATTGTGACTAACAACAGGTCTCATTTTTTTCTGGGGTGATCTCCTAGAGTATTTAATGTCGTGTGTTTTAGAACAGTAGACCTAAATAACAGGTCGGATGGAAAAGTAAGAGGGAATTTTATGAGAAGTTGGCGCTCATATTAAAGTCAGGTTTAGGTTGTTAATAATAATGGGGTACCACAAACTTTTATTATATTTTATACGGTTTACACCTAACACCTTTATAATAATATGTTTTAGGTTTGGAAAAGTATGGGATTTTTTCCTAATTCAGAGGACCACATGGAATTTTTAAAATTTGTGTATTTTGTAAGCGGTAACATTTTTTTGTTATTATTTTACTCAGAGCACTTAAGTATGAATAACTGTCACACTTGTTAAAAGTGGCTGGCAGTTTAAATAAGCTTTAGGCAAGACTTAGGCCTTAGGTTATACTGTTGATCCCTACTCTGACGGACAATGGTAAAATAAATCAAGATCATCCTTTCTGATTTGCATAGGCTTACAAAACTAAGGGTGGTTATGTGACATTTACAAAATGTGAATGGAGAGCCCTTTCACATTTGCATAACATACGATGATACGATACACAATCTTGTAAGGAAGGACATACGGATGAACGAGCACAAAAAACTGCTGAAGTTGCAAGGTTAACTAAATAAGTTTGATGAGCGACAGAAGAGCTCGTGGATATGGGATACACATACAGCGACATATTTAACAAGAGAGATGGAAATGCATACAAATTGATAGTGCTCGTCACATTGAACATTTCGTTATGCAGTTTCGTACTAAACATCTTGAGATGTTACTTTACGAAATTCAACAAATTAAAATTAATGTACCCCTCAGTCCTCAGTGAGGAAAAAAAACTTAGTAAATGCTGCATTCAGCGCACTCAAAATTTGAGTTAATGCTTGCCTAATTGCTAAATGGATATTTGCAGGTTGTAGGTGTAGTAGTCGTTTGTCAAATTGGAGAGGCAATTACGTCAAGCATCTTCTCATCTGGGTATTTTCTTAAAACGATGACTTCAAAACTTCCAATGTTATAGGTGAACATGTTTGTGAAAAATTAAGACAAATGCATTTACAGCAGTAGGAAAAAAAATATTGTGGGAATTCCCACCATAATTTGGAGTTTTTAATTCTCCAATTCGTTCAAGTAGTTAAATAAGAAAGGTAAGCTTTGGAGATATGACGTGATCTTGAGCTAAGTTTTATGTTTGAACTTTGTGGCTATCACCTTTACCTGGAAATATGAATTATGGAATAATTTCATCAATGGTTTATTTAAACACTTTTATATTTTCCATTAAGATATCCTTAATGTGGTAATGACATACTGGTGCGTGTTGCTACTACTGATACTAAATTTATCGTGTCGTGAGTCAGAAAGATCATACTACACCATTGAACAAAGCATAATGCTTGAAATTGACAAGCTATGCACATAATTTTGTAGCAGATATTCTTGCCATCTACGGGATATACACAAAATGTACATAACTTTTCGCGAATTTATCTTAACCGTTCATAGAATGCGCTTGAGACACTCTTGATAAGCTCACAGTTACCTTCTCAAACAATACTGTAAACAACAAAGCATGCATGTGAATGCACTCATCTAGATCATCGCCGTGTACATTTTTTCCTTATGTGAGCAATATTCCGTTCACAGCTCTTGACCGCCTTTACGTTATCCTCACACTCTAATACAGCAAATCACGGCCATGGTTAAACATACATTAAGTACACATTAAAATCCACATCTTTTACAAGACATAGATGAATTGTACACATGGAAAACACATATTTTATCCAATGGAGGAGACTGTGGTGGTGTGCTCACTGTGTATTTATTTACTAGTAAACACTCACATTGCACAGATTGTAGTAAAATGTGTGTTCCTTTCTACTCCGATCGGTTCATGTAGGTAAATACACTGTTTACTTTGTACGTTGGACTTGATCTTCTATAACTTTACTTAAGTACTTCGTGTGTAATATTGTGTGAAGATGTATATCAATACATTTTCGGGTAGGATATTGTGCTCGTTCTGCCTTGTCAAAAGAATTGTCACTTGTTGAAACCTTCATCTTGGTTTCCTTGAGTGAGAAGGTGATAGTGATCCTTGTGGAATGTGGAAAGTACTGATTTTTAATATTAACTAACATAGACACCGTTGTATAAATTATGTAGAATTTTAATAAACGTCGGATTAGATTGGTAACATTGTATCTTATCGCGACAGATAAGTTAAACGAAAATGATCTTGTTTGGTCAACTGGAGAACCATGTGTCACTAAATTGAACAAATAAACTCAGAAATTCAATTCAATTCTATCCGTCTCAAGTTTTTGATATTAGTGGGAGTGGGATCTGGATAACCTGGAAGGGTCTTACAAAAGGAGGATTTGGATCTAACTAAACATTATCATACCTGTCCCCAGATGGATTATTGGCATAGGTATGGTGTTACTAATTAAAACCTCTAATAGACAGGAAGTAAAGCAAAAATGTTTCGTTTCCAAACGAGTATATCCAATGATCATTCAATTAAACTAAAATTACAGGAAATCTCAAACTGCTCAAAACAATGCAAAGTTTGTGTGTGTGTGTCAGTGTGCAAAACTTTATTAGATTCTAGTGAGCAATCGTAGCTATACTTTTAAATTACCTAGCCGCATTAGAAATACAGGTCATGTCGATATGGAATTCTTGTTAAAAAGTAGGTTACTTACAAGACAAGTTATTGCCATTTTTAACTGGACGGGGTAACACATCTCTAAAAATACAAGCCATATTTAAGCCGTAAGTAATTCCCTTCCCCCGTCTTTATTCAATGACAGAGTTAATCTATTACCCTTTAAGGACAATGAAGTTTCAACCCCTTTAAAATTCATTGCCAGTGCCAAGTTACCTCTATTCTTTCACCGATTCCCTTCTCTCCTCAAACGGGCACCACACAACCGACCGACTCTCCTGACCTATATAATTGCCCACATCTAGAAAAAGACAATTGGCAAGTTGCATTGTTCACCAATTCCCATTCATTCATTCAACTCATTTATTTTAGTCAGTGTAAACTATAAGCCAGATGCAGTTGCCAATATAATAAGACCAGACATTATCAACTGATCACTCCTCCTCACTCACTCAGTTTGCAAGAGGGAAAGACTCGCAACGAATAAAAATCTACTCTACTCCGCTGTCAAGAATGAGCATTGTATATGTGCCCATTGTTGATTGTTTCATTTAATACTAAATGACGATGAGTATCAGTTGGGGTCACCTCTTATTAGCTCTACTCTCGCGGTATCCACACAAGTTTCATCTTTCATGTGTGTATTTACCCAACTTTGCAGCCCTAATATCCCAAGTGGTTTGTAACAGTTTAGAATCTGCATGTTTCTTCTCGACTTGAAAATCCTTGCCAAAAAAATGTGGTAGTTGATAGGATGGTCGGATGCAGATGCAGAAAAATATAAGAAGTCTTTGTGCATCTATTTTCTTCTTCTGTAGTCCATATAAATTGTACGTATGTGCATGATGGTCAACAAGTAATCTGGCCAGTCTGTCCACTTACTTTGCAAGAATGTGTGTGATTACTGGGAAGGGAAAAAAGTAGACGAGAAAGATGGACAGACCTGAAAAAATTGCTTCACAGTTCATAACTTCATTTTCATGGTTATCACCCTTACATTATCTTTTTTTCATCGTCATCATCTTCAACGACTTCAACATCATATCATCCATAAAAATCCGTCGTAATACCATGTCTCAAGGAATGTTGTACAGAATCAGGGGTCGTTCGTAAAATATGTAGTGTGGATAAAGGGATTGGTACCTTATCGGCTGGGGGGGCATGACTAGCAGGTCGGGATATATCGTTTTTGATTGATGAGAATGCAGAAGGCAGTCATTTTGAAGAAAAAGTTCTTGAAGGGACGTACTTTATGAACTGCACCAAGTTGCGCATATTTATTGCGTTGCATTGCAAAACCCATGAAAACAACGAGCAATTGACCTAGCAAAAAAGTCAAGTCAAGCGTGTTAAGTAAGTGAGAGCATTTTGATTATGAGTTTTTTTTCTCGAATTCCTGCTCACCACAAGCACCACACCATGAGGAAAAATTTAAAAGAGTTTTGTTCGGAAGAATAAAGTTGTAGAATGTGTGAGTAGCACAACAGACTTAATAACTGGCACAAGCCGGTCACCAATTTGATTGATCTTTGATGACGATGACACGTTTAAAAATTTGTGCATACGCCATCCTCCTCATAAGAGGGAATGATGCGAGATCAAAATCGAAATATTGTTTTCATCTTCCGACTAACTTGGCAAGGAGAAGATGTTTGACGAGAAATTAGGGTTCTCTTTGAGATCTAGTATGGTGACTTAACTCGACTCTTTTTGTGTATCTAGAATTAAGATGATATTTTATTATTATGTATTTCAAATTGAACATACACCTTTGATAAGAAGGGAGAGAGATGTGCAGATGCAATATTTTGATTGTAATTTTTATTACGTGTATTTCTTCACGAGGAAGGTAGAAGGTTAACAAAAATGAATAGATTTTTATTATACTCAATAAAAACCATATTTTTCCTATTCAACGATAAAAATGAAGTAATTAACAAGAAAAATATGATTTGCACGTATGTTTAGTAGCAACGTAACATCTATTGCGTGAGCTGGTGATAGAAGAGTGAACTGAACGATTTTTCAATTGGGCTCGAAATCAAATTAGGTATTTTAAATGCGGTTTGCTCAAATAAAAGAGGTAAATTATTTTTCCACGAATTGAAAGGTACCCTTGGAAGAATTGCATCCTCCTCCTCCTTTGCGGCTAATGAATGGATGAATAAAAAAATTAAATATTGATTAAAATGAATGTCTCATCTGATATCGCGACATTGTGTGCAATTGGGAAATTAAAATGTAAAATTATTACTATTGCTCACTGCGAGAGAAGGGCACTGGCTCACGTGCAAAAAAGTAAAGTGACTTACTCTTAGACACAAAAATGTCTTCATAAGTTATTGAAAACAAGCTCTTTTGTTTTATGCAGGTGACCGCAACAGCAGAGGGATATTTTAGAGACTGGAATGTATAATTAAAAAGATGTGTGTACCTACTCGCGACTCAATTTGATCAGACAAGTTTTCCACCTTTAAAAGAAGACAAGAAGGACCTACAGAAAAGATTATTGCGCAGTGAGCAAACTCACTAAACGAACGAAACTACGTCACTTTCTTATGCATACTGAAGATTTCATCATATTCATCAAAGAAGGAGGGGAAAATAGTCACTTGCGCTGATCTTTCATGCTCTCGCTCTTGCATTCAGGAAAGGATTGGTGGATTTTGAAAAAAACAACCTTAAATGCACATGAGGTGAAGGCCTTTGGACTGGATCGATATTGAAAATGTGAGGAATCAAAGTGGGAAAAGATTTTCAAGAGACAAGTATTGCAAAACTAGAATAAGACAGAGTGGGTTGTTTTATTTACAAAATGCGTGCATGTATAGCAGGTTTGTAAAAAAGCAAGTGTATATGATTTTCTTGAAATCGAGTATGCAAGAGATTTGCATGGCAAAAAGTGAAGCAAGCTTTTGTGCCCTTTATATATGTACACACACGCGAAAAAATACAACTGCGTGTTTGCATATCTACTCGTCATCAAATCGTATATCCCTATTGTGGTAATCAACGACCGAGAATCGCCATCAGGATCAGCGTCAAGTCAAGGTAAGACAAGTGCCGCTTTGGTGAATATATCACTTTTGTAATGTATTCCGTGTGTCTGTGATAAATGAATGTTTTAAAAGGTACTTTAGAAAAATTATATTGTAAAGTAATACACGATACTGATACCGAATGTGAGTTGAGAAGGGATTTTAGGATTCAAGTTGAGATTTCGGCGGTTAGACAGGCGAAGGAGTAGCGAAATGATTAGGATTTTAGTTGACTCAGCTACTCGTAATGAATACAAAAGTGATTCTTATAAGATGTGAGATTATATGTATGAAGCTTGAACGATTTGTACATTCACCTGTCGCTATGCTGTTGCATGAGATGATCAGTCATTTTTTGTCGGTTTGAGTTTAACTTGCACAAGCCTGTCTTGAGATGGAATGTGAAAGAAAGAGAAGTTGTTGGATTTATTTACTATTCTGAATCGCATTTCAGTGAACTCCTTGTGCGTCATTTGTTTTGTTGGTCTGATTTTCCAAATAAAGACTGTCCTAACAATCCCAAGAGTTGATTTTTTTGGAGAAAAAGTATATAATAAACCCAATTTTAAAAGCAATTGTCAAGGCTGACTCATCCTACAAGCATTTTCTCAGATCATTTCAAACCATGTAATTTGTTTTTGTGTCATACTTGTACATCCTCTTCTTCGAAAAAACATCCTAATTGGAGGAAGAGTCTACAAGAAACGTATAGAGTAAACAAGCCTCTATATACATAACATTTTTCAATCTTAAGCTATTTTGAAAAGAAAGGGAAATTTTTTTGAATTAGCAATGGGAAAAATCGACATTCCAAATCAGCCCCTGTATAAAAAAATATAATCACTTGTGAATTCAAATACAACTCTGAGATTTTTCTTCTTCGTTAGAGCTCACACACCATATAATGCAGGTAGGTAAATAGACCAAAAAATTTACATAGATATCACCACTATCCTTGGATGATCTTGATCTTCTTGTAAGATATCCGTGTATGTGTTTTGCAATTCAAAAAATATACCTAAGCTAATATAGCTGATTAATCTATACACATTAGCAAGTTGCTATCCATACAAAAATATTTCAAATGGTATACAACATATTTGAAGAGTTTCGATATGATTATCATCCCTTCTGCCACTTAATCTCCCTCACACATCAACATGAGCATTGCATTGTATTGCGTAGTAAAGGCTGTTACCTCAATAAATCCGCAACAGGTTTCCTTTTGGTGTTCATTATCAGGGAAAAATATTCCCTCTCCGTCCTACAGAGATTATACCCCACCTCTACTTGAAAAATATTCACCTGATGATGTTGTTGATGCCGATGATCAAAATGAATTTCGCATAAAGACTACGTACCATCTCCGTAATATACATACATCAAGTTTTTTTATGTGAGATGATGTGCCAATGTGATTTTTCCTAGGCAGAATACATATATATGTGTACATTTGCTTCTGTTGCTGTTGAGAGGAGAGAAAAAAATACTGTGAGAAATTTGTTCCATTACTCATTTACTCCTTTCTGCATTTCATGATGAGTCTGAATGATATGGTTCGACTGTGTGATTCCCTTTTTTTGTTTTTGTGTTATTATATTAAAATTCTAGGATGAAATGCAGGTGAGAGGTTTTCATGAGGATTTTTGTGTATTAAGCCGCGTTAAAATGTGTGTAAAGAAGATTTTTGAAGAAGTAGTATCAAACATCATGCACTTATGATCACACATTGCTTTCGCACTGGCTTAAAAAATGGGAGGGCTTGAGGTTCCTGTAAAATCCATGTATATTAGCATTTTTTGCATGTAGGATAGCCACACACACATGTATATATATGTAGAGTGTGGTCTGGTCACTTGGTGGCTTTTTCTATGGTGGTGTTAAGGATGATGCGGTGGTATACCATATATAGAGATGAGTATAGTGTATAATGATGCAAGACGAGAAAAAAGTGCACCAACGGCAGGTTCCCTCTTGGTAAATAAATTTTGAAAAGATGTGCGAGGAGGTGAACTTGTGTTGCAAATTTGGCATTACAAGTTCCCACTGTGAGCAGAGCAACTCACATGAAAATGTTGGCGTTGAGGCTTCTTTTGTGGTTGCTCTTGTAAAGAATCATCATCAGTCTTGAGAAGTAGTGTGTCTCTCCACACATTTGTTTTTTTTCTTGGTCAACTACTTTTAGCATGGTGGCATGTTAATTAGAAAATATTGTTGGAGTAAAAAAGGATACAAGCTAAGAAGTAACGGCAAGGTGGTAGATGGTCATGTGGAAAATATTTATGGTGGAGGTGATCCTTTTAGGTGTTGGCTGTGATTTGTGTCCAGGCGGTAGACTCCATAAATGGCTAATTGAAAAGGATTATGCGATGTAAATATTAATAGTGAAAGAGATTGGAAGGGAAAAAAGAAACTTGTGGTGGTGGTGGAATGGCGGTGGAAGACTGTGTATGCCGTTTTGTGTTTTTTCATGAGTGACATTTGTGATGGCACTTGGTGTATTTATTTGGAGATATAGTTTGGCAAAGGGATTATTCAATTAATCCTTAGTTTTTTTAAATGTGAGATGTGAATGTGTGTGGAGGGAGGACGGTATAACGTATTAAGATTAAGATACTCTAAGGAGCGCGGTGTTTGTTTTAATTAGAAATATTGTGAAGGGGAGGGAGGTCCAAGATTAAAGTTGACATTTCGATTATTAAGCGGATTAGTTGGTGAAGGTGAAACTCAAATGATTAATTACTCCTGGCCGTGGCCCTATTAAAGTGGTGGATTAAATATGAATGCATGTTAAGCCACTGAATGGAATGCTTATTCGAAAGGTAAGGTTAAACGTTTATAGTGAAAATAATTATAATTAGACGGCACGAAAGAAAATTCGCTATGTCAAAAGAGACTACAGGCTTCCATTAGGAGATAAATATAATTGGAGAAATTATTTCTAAAATCAGGCGAAAGGTCCACCAATCTTTGCACTCTCGCCCACAAGTATACTCTCTGGTTTATCAAGTTAACCAGTTGGTGACGAAGAAGACCAGTTAACTAAATTGGCATCAAACGCAATTAGATCTCGTATTATTTTCATTACTGTATCATTACAAACTTGAACGAATTCCTTTTTGCATATATGTCCATGTCCATCTATAAAAAGTGCGTAGACACATGTCTGTGTGGGGTTCTGCTCTTGATACAGTTTTAAACAAAGAGTTGTCCCTCCATGTTTGGCATTCTTTATAGCACCATCGAAGATTTATGTTGTCTCCATAAGATAAATGTCAGAGTCACGACTCATTTGTTCAGACTAAATTTGAACTATTTTTTATATATTTTTGTAACAACTACACATGTGATAACTGATAACACTTGAATGTTACGTCACACTGAATAAAATACACACGGACAAACCAAACAATACATTTTTTTGGCAATAAAGGCCACCAAGTTTACTGTGTCATCACCATATTTTCAACACATCCCAATTTTTTGAAAAAAAAGTTACAAAGGTTTCTTTATAAATTTTTTTGGCGAGATGAAATGGTGAACAAAGATGGAGAGTGTGCTATTGTCATGCTTGATTGAACCCATAAAAATGGCGATAATTTATTTTAAAGAGAAGGGATCAGGATGACGGCAACAATCCCATACTCAGCTGATATGGGGAGGAGGCTCATCTCCTTGCGATAAGGAGAAAGAGAAGAAGACGTTCTTTGTAGGTTGTAGACAGACACACACACGCACATTGATATTTTTATCCTTTGAATTCTTCATATCCCCCTCATCCCCATTTAAAAAAGGACAATTACAATCAAATTTTGTGATCAGTCATCTCACTTAACACTTGAAAACCTTTTATTCCCTCACAACTCACAACCCAATCGTAATTATTTCTATGCAGATGTATGTAATAATCATAATGCAAGTTACATTTACATTATTTTTGTCGCTTGTATATCTCCTAAGCTGAGTGAGTGGCTGGTTTATTGATGATGGCGTGTATGGGAAATTATGTAATAAAAATGAAAATGTGAATATTACCATTAATGACGAGAAAGGCACGAGCAGAGCTGGTGAGAATGGGGCTTTGGTGCTATATTGAGATTCTGTATGGTAACTTCGTTGGGAACATTTTCATTGAGGTGAGTTAACATTCATTAGTGATATTTACCAACAACTAATGAGCGATAGTATTATCATCAACAAACGCTGAAAATGAATTTTTCCATGATTTTGCGCACCCATCAAAGAAACGGCTACAGTTTAAAAGGGATATATTAAAAAGGGATATTGCTCAAATAGGGAGTGATGAAAGAAGCAAAAGTATAAATTGCACTGAGCTGCATTCTGCTGCAACTCAATTGTGTATGTATTTTTTAAATGGACATGTATTGACTTGGGAAGATATTAATTTTCTGAAAAATATTCCTATGAGCATATTGTATGCTCTCCTATTACAAAAGAAAGTGATGCCCAATCATTTTATACGTGTGCATTGAAAAATTTGTATTTGTTGAATTGAAAGAAAAAAATATGAAGCTTTTTTTTTCTTTACCCTTTCGTTTGTACTTATCGTACGTGCTTTTCGCTCAGTCGTGAAATTCCAATGTTTTCTTCTATTATTATCATTTGCCACGTAATTGTACATGTTATACATTACTCCTTCTTTAGAGGATTTCAAGTGGACTCCCATTTCAAACTTTTGAAGGCTTCAAAGGTCACGAAGCTTGGATTTTTTATATTTCTTTGAAATCCCCAATCACACAAAAGTATGTATCCTCTAAAAGATATTTTTTGTATTGTTAATATGCGGAGGAGGTATAATTCCAAGAAGTTGAATAGTGAAGTGAAGAAGTGACCATCACAAAAAAGTACAAAATAATGAGTTTCAATGAATGGGAAATACCAAAAGGAGATGAATATCCTAGACAGGGAAAATAAAAGGAGTTATGAAGTATTATTATTAGCATTCGGGATATTATTTTCGTTGTGATGTAGAAAAATCACAGAGATTGATAGGTCACACTCTTACCATACAATTGCGCCTTGGTTTTTATATTCTTAATTTCCATCTTGTATTTTCAGTCATATATTTTTTGTCTTTTTTTCTCAAGCGTGTCCTGTTTTTTCGCAGAAAATTAAGCTTTACCGACCTTTTTCGTTAACATTTTCCTTTGTATTGACATCACAATCTACTAGAGTTCCTGTCGCTGTGTGGCCTACACTTTCAGTGTCGTGGTGAACTATTGTGTAATGAGAATAGAAGAGCGGAAAAGAAAGAAGGAAAAATTGTATTGAATTGAAGCAATAATACCATTAATTTCGACAAGTGGATAAAGTCATTCCTTCACAGTTATATGAATGTCGTGCTGCACGCTGCTGATATACGCTGCAGCGCTGTTTGTTAAAAGTCTCTTGTATTCACGGCATCACACCAAAATAATAGTCACTCGGATTTATTGTTATTGACAGGTGATGCAGAATAGCATATGGTTCGAATTTCGTGTTGCATTGAGACGTTCTCCTTTATGTATCAAAAGTAAAATATATCTTATCCTTATATTCGCAAAAATATTAGCGATAAAGCGTCTATGATTACTCGTACGATTAGAAATGCTCATATTTAGTTAGCTGTAGCTTTCGGTCCAACATCTGCAAATAAAATGGTCGTTCCGTGCCTTGAAAATTATGTCTTTCGCATTCGTTACATGACATGCACGATCCCAGCGGTCTGTTGACATTGCCTAATTTGGGTAAATATGAGTTTCAAGTTTGAAAAGTGAAAATTGGCGCGCTCAGCCATTCCAACTGTCACAACAAAAACTGTTGAAAATTATACTGTGTCGGTGCGCAGCTGCGCGGAGGTAGTAAATTACGCATGCGTAGTACAATCCGATCTTGAAAGAATGGGGATATGGCAAAATAAATATGTACGCAATGATTTTGATGACAATAAAAATATGCCTTACTAAATACGGACATTTTTACTGCCCTCATCCCTCCTCCCTCTGAAAGAATAGAGTAACGACATTTTACAGCCTATTGTTTTTAGCATCGTTTGTTGATTTAGTAATCAAAGAAGAGAAGAGAGAAAAAATGATAGCAATTTTTTCCTTAAATAAATATTACTCACATATATGCACGCACGCATTTTGCTTACATCATGAAGACACAGACACGTACTCTCTCTTTTTTTCCTTTTTTACCTTTATAATTAAATTATTTTTAAGCTCTAAAGACTGACAGAGAAGGCATAGAAATGCAGTGGCCTGTTTTTCCTCCTTATTGGTTTATAATTATCGATGCTAAACATCAAATGTCATTTACTTAAGATTGTACACTGTACATGATAAAATGTCTTCATAAGTAAGGATTCATTCTATGGCGAAGGAAGTGATTAGTGATTAGTAGAAAACAATAAGCCATGTTGAGAGAAGAGAAAAATACATGCCTAAATATATGCACGCAGTGGCATGACACTGTTTGTAATTACGTGAGGGACACAAATACACAACAGCTACTGATAAACTTATTCTAGCATGTGGCGTGCTAAATGTTAAACAACAAAAGGGGTTGCCGCTTGCACAGCCGTGTTTTCTGTCACTTCCCATCAATTAATTAAAAGGTTCCTTACAGTTGCTTTTGGGGCCTTCGTTACTCATCAGCAAAATAGAGGCATGCTTCTGTAGTCCTTGTAGACGTGGTAGGAGGTGTGTGTGTAATTGGATTTTCCTCTTTTTTCTGCTCCTGTTTTTTTCTCATTGAGAATGCTACAAACAGATATTTTAACCATTAGTCAGGGGCTAATCATAGTTATAAAATTGTTAGTGTGCAATTTTTGGAGAGATAGTTTTTTAGGTATAGTAATGGTGATTGGGGAATGACTAGGTGGAAAATTATTATGTTAGTCCACGTGCTTGAACGTGTGTTGTGTCATTGTCAGGATATTATCTGGATATTATTATGATGTGTGTTTGAGATTAAGATAAATTCTGTCTGATAAAAATTTTCCTTTTTGGCACAGTCATCATTTTGATTAGATATCATGATTGGAATAACATTAAATATTTTTATGTGGTATCGACGAAACTAAACAGCATTTATTGATAGTTCGTGTCGTATGAGTTTGGGAACCAGGTATAAAAACTGAAGTTAAGGTAGAACATAATATATCAGTCTTGAACTTTTTGACCTGACTGAGATAAAAGATTAAGAAAAAGAAGCAGGAAATGGTATTGAGTCATTATGTTCATTACCATTTTCTGTGATTGAAGAAAACAAGGCAATGCATTTTTTCGCCTAAAATTGACTAGTGGCCTGACACGAGCATGGTACAAAATTATCGTTAAAAAGTGTTTATTATCATTCCATACGGCACATTTTGGTACAGGCTCCCACAATTTGTGTAACCACAATTTCCATTCGTGAGTCATTCCCAGAGACTTAGCTCAACTTGTGATCTTGACAAGAACAGATACTTTTTTGTCTTTGCGGATGTATAAGGATGTTCTCATCGAGGCTATAATTTCTTGACACAATTTTTCGCGATTGCTGCTATTTCTTGGAACTGTTTTCCTTAAATGTAAACATAATCTTAAATCCCTCTTTCGACCATATGTGCCCATGATGATGCTATCAGTAAAAGACAGTAATAAAGTTGAAGTGCAAAATAGTCACTTTTAAAAGGAAGGGATTTTTACAGCTGTAGTTACACAATAGAGATTTTGCAAAGACCTACATTGTCTATTTGTTTTTCTTTTTCCTTCTCATGTCCTGTCATGTGTGCATATGTAGAGTTTTATTAGCTCTTCTATTATTGTAACCTTTTGTCATGCAAACTGTCGATGTCAGGTTGGCTGACAACGAGTGAACGGCACACTAGACAATAGGTATACAAAAACTTTTGCAATAGATATAGCTGAACTTATTGCGAAAAATAGGAACGGTTTAAAAAAATTGTTTAAAAGGGTAGGTATCACATAGCGTGAAAAAATCTCTTGTTTCTACCCACTGGTGCATGACGAGTGCATGCTTAAGTACAAAAAACATTTTGTATAGCAAAAGGCAATATAACAGGTATGTGTTATAGTTATAGTGAGAAATTTTCATGAGCAGTCATATAAATCTTAGAGATATTGCTAATGTAATTTAATCCTATGAATAGGAATATCCTGCAAAATATTTTTTTTCAGAAGAGTTTTTAGGTAGTCTTCTAATCTTCTAACAAACTAGTGCAAAATGGTGAGGGTGTCTGGTAGTCTAGTAGATATGTATTTTTTTGAAACGTGCTCACATTAAAACATTACCTACCTCACTCACCTCAAGTTTACAGCGATAAATATTTGTTATGACATGCCTGATAAAAGTTCATATTTCCCTTTATTGGCACACAAACAGGAAGACATGGAGTTGAGAATGGTAGTACAGGTGGTTGTGCTTGTTTATGATAAATGGGTATTATCACTTATTAGGTTTAACGGTAATTTGTACAGTCTCTCGCTGTCAATTTATAAATACCATCGTAAAATGCATTTCATTGTTAATTCAATTACCAACTTTGTATGAAGTAATAGTACAGTAGGCAATTGTGTAAGAGAGAGGTTTTAAATAAAAAGTAAATTGTCAAGGTTTACTTTAAGCTTAGATGAAGGTGGATTTCTTCTGAAGTTAATTGAATGGTGGTGGCTATAGACTATAGACAGACGTAATATTGAAATTTTTTTGAAACCGCTTAACTGCCAGCTTTGTATTCTCACAAAACTCACATTATGATTTGTTCGTTTCCTCGAACAACTGTTATTTGTATTTTTTGCGCTAGAGCCCCATGTCAGCTTTTTAAATGGTCAATTATCTTACACTTGTACTTTTTTGGAGGAAGGAAATATTTGAACATAAACATTTGAAAAATATACCTATAGTTTAATGCGTGTTCTTTCCATTGTACTTATTTTGCCGGTATTAGCGCTCCTCGCCATCGTTATGTGCACACACATTAGGCATCCGCACGAAGCTAATTGTTAGGTTTATAGTATGTGTAACAAGAAACAAGAATATCTTTTGCATAAAAGAGAGAAAGGAAACAGCAGGTGACACTTACTTGAAGGCTTATTAGTGCTGCTTTCTGGTTTTTATGTAGGCAGGAAATTATCTCGTGAGGAGTGTTAAGGGTTAAGTTTTTAAATGCTAAGGTCGGCCGGTATAAGATTTTATGAATGGTGTGGGTTAAATAGTATAATTACTGGGTATGTTCCTGTGGCTAGGATAATTATACTTAAGCTGGAAAAAATTATGGAGAATTGGGATGTTGATGATGATGATAAAAAATAACAAATTATCCTACTCAGATTACGTTTATTCCACCAAGTTAAATTTACTGCTTGTAATCTGTCATTTGATATAATCATGAAACCTGCAAAAAGATAAGAAAAGTGTAATGCACTGTAGTGTGGAGATGTAAAAAAAGAGCTAATGTGAGCCAAGTGAGATTTAAGTAGACGCTGAAGGGTTTTAACATTGAGATTTAATTTTCTTGATTTGCTATGCCTATTGTTCGGCTCAAATTCAATAGGACATTTGAGCTAGGATCAACATTGAAGATTTAAAGGATAAAGGTTGTGTGGATGTGATAAGGAGGAAAAAAAGAAGTTTTATTTGCGAAATATCTTGTTGTATATCTCGCGTTAAATGTTAAGGTTATCAATATTAACTTAATGGGAGGGCTACACATGTGTGTATTTTTCACAGACGATGTCGATAAAAAAGTGTGAATGTGTCATTTAGGTGCCTAATTACAAAGCTGTTTGGCAAAGGGGTTGCACTATCGGAAATGAGCTTTCTTGAATTTTCAAAATTTAAAAATTCACGTATAGAAATAATAATTGAGAGGAATTTGTCTTGCACGGTATTTTTATTGAAGTCCTGGCACTGGCTTCGACATTGTGAATATATTTAGGTACGATAATGTAGTTAGTACTTTAATGTCAATCTTGATACGAAAGCTAATTTGCCATTATTCTGATGACATTGCATTGATAGTTTAATTTGATGTCGTAACGTAATCGTTACTTCGTGTATATGTATTACTATAGTCAATGTCAACATCTTTTAACTTGCGGTGGGCAAGTTGGAGTTCGTTGTTCCCAATTGCAAAAAGTTGGATGAAATATCGCTTACTGTGTAATTTTGATTCTTTCAGATTTCTTGAATCAACTCTTCAGACTCCCAGAGTATGAAAATTCAATCAGTCTACCTCCAGCACACTCCAGTCTATGGTCAAGACATCAGCCTCACAAAAAGAAACGAGACTGTGACCATTTTCGACTTTCCTGGATTTTAAACTGCCCGTGAGTGAGTGTTAACAGGTAAGAAGAAGGTTCCGTTACGGATCATTTTCAAGTTGGCTTTACTTTTCTCTAATAAAAAGTAGAATCTATCTCAATTTTGAACATATTATTTGTCATAACGTCGTAAGTTACATTAGTACTCCGTGATGTCTCTCATCATTCAGTGATGCAGGTGACGGTTGATTTGTCTCAAAACACTTTCGATTCGTTTGTGGCTAAATCAAGAACCATGTCAGAGATATTGGTTACTACGAAAATATTTGTGGTTGGTGAAAACGATCATGGTGGATTTTCGAAAAGTTGTCAAGATATTTCATATAGCCTTAAAATACCCCATTAAATCATTCATGACTCTGCTTAGGTTGTAGGAGTGTGCGTAAGTACTAAACGTTACTCGAACTCTTAGCAAAGTTGTATTAGTAAGTTAATTCACATATTCATAATAATGTTAAATTCTTATTCTAGCGTAAACTCAATTAGTACAACCTGTCCATCCAACACACTGTGTGTGACCAACGGATAAAGTAATTTTATATGGAAGTATTTAGGTAGCGCTAGCGCAACTGTTTTACAATTGGCAGTTTACCATATTAATATTCTTGCACTGTCATTAAACCACCCTGCTCTCATTCCCACCACCGGTGGTATTGGAGAGCTGTTCAGTGACGAGTATCTAATGCGTTTAAAAAGTGAGGAAATCAGAGGAAAATCACTGGTTTGTGCAACCGCGCTAAAAGACTGTTAAGAGTAGTGTTTTCTGTTTGTTTAAAGCTTTCTTTTCTACGACACAACTACTCCATTCCAACAACCATTTCATTGTACCTATTTGAATGCCACCACCGTCATTATCATCATCAATGTGGGAATGCAATGTGGGAAATGAAAGTTTTACACGTTGGATTTGTGGATTTTTGCATAAAAGTGCTTTTTTCTGTTAGTTCATGAGAAAATTTTTATACATGCGTAAAAAGAAATAGTCACTTTGATCCTTGTAGATTTGAACATCCAAGCTCGCATTTTAATGAATCAATACCGTTTGACGTTAAGGATGTAGATAAAAAACATGTTGCAAGTTCAGTCAGGGATTTTCAGTGATTATGATTACCATCTTTGAAAGCACGTATTTTAAAGGGTTTATGTAGATTTTCAACAATTTTACGGGTATCGGAATATCAGTAGCTTGAAGTTTTATGTGATAGATCGACAAGAAAATTAAGATGAATAGCTCATCAGGTCGAAGCCGAAGGTCAGGTTTTTGTTTAAATATTTAGTATGCTTGTTATTCACTCGTTTAACTTTTTTTTGGTATGTAGCCTCTTCATCAGTTAATATGATATCGTAGTAGGTGAGCAGTTAACAAGGGTTGGATTTGATGAATTAAGACAAAGCCATGAAACAACAAGACACCGAAAAAGCCTGAAGGAAACCGGAATTGTGTGTGTTTCATTTGAAGAGTTGGAAAAATATCAAGTATATTTTCTATAACTTGATGCATAATAATATTTCAAGGTTGTAAAATACAAGTGCAATTACCGGTACACTGCTACTCCTTCAAGGATAGTGGATAGTTAACTACCTACTTACTGAACTGACTGACTGATTTTCATGAATGAAAACCACGGACTTTTTTTAGAGCCAACTTGAAGTTCGAAAAGACTGCATCCTGGTGTAATGCAAACTAGGCAAGATTCTTGGTTTTATTTCTTGTTTTCGTGGGCGCGTAGTAAGTAGTAATTCTCGTGTGATTATTATACACTGCGAACCGAATAAGCAACGGTAAATACAGGATTATCTAGTGAGTTATACTTGACGAAGGAGTTTTTTTTTTAATAAGACGGATTTGTGTGCTTTTCACTTTACGTGTATTTTCATACACGGGCGTTTGCATGATGCTGATAAGAAAATATAATTTCGAAGTCGGTGGATGTGGATCTTCTGCATAAAAAAATTTTGACAGCTCGAGACCTTTCTCTTTATCAGATTTGCAGCTGGTTTAGGCAACCATTCACAATGACATGATTTGCATAATCAGAACAGAGAACAGTGGTCAAATCTCATCGATTGCGAAATTGCTGGTTTCTATTCGGGTTCTCTGGGGGATTGGAACAGTAGCTGAGTACGAGTACATTTACGTAATTGGGTTGCCTATAAAAATCTCCAAACATCTGTTTTCATTAGATTGTGCAGGTGGGCTTGGCTTTGGCACTCGAACTTGGCAGAATAAAATCAACTGCGGTCTAGCCCTTTTTCATTCATCATTTTTACGATGGTGTTCGTTAGGAAGTGATTTTGACTTGGACTCGGTCAGTTTTTTTCCGTGCTACTACTGACTTACTGCAACATGCATTTGATAGTTCAGTTTGTTCAGGTCTTTGGCGTTTAATCTTCTGTGTAAACCGTATAATGCATAATCTATTTTGCTCGTTATGCGGATGAGTTTTGTATTTACCTAGTTTAGACTTTGCACACCAGCGCTAGGATTAGGATTTATTGATGATGGAACACAGTTAATCCTGGTTTAATGATGATAAAAATGATGAACTTGCTTGCGTTTAAATAGGCGTAATTCACCGAGTGAGCAGGAAAATAGCGTTGCATGAAAAAAAGTAATATATATAAAAAGTAACATTGTACTGTCAGATCATCATCATAATGTGTATAAGCTTCCCTGTCTGCTTTTGTGTTTTTCATTGTTAATTCAGCTAATCCAAGTCAGTTCCATAATTATCTGATGAAAACTCTATTGCTGGTTCCCAACTCGCCCATTTCTCTGAAGAGCAACAACCGAATAGATAAACGATATTTTTTATCTTGTATAAATCTCATCCTCTATTATTGCCACAAAGCTCTATTATTTTTCTCCCAGTTTATATCCCTAACGTACATTGAATATGAGAATGATAAATGTAAACTAAGCAAAAGAGCTAATTTTAGTTACAGTATATCTGGATGACGTACATGTATCCTGTTTTGTTTGAGTTGCATTATGTATATCGGTGCCACTGCGACTCTTTATCATTATCTTATTGTGAATAATGATAATTTATATTTTTATAATGTGCTCCCTTTCAAGGTAGTCTCTTTTGATGTACAAAGCCTCAGAGTAAAGCTTGAGCATAAAAAGTAGGCAAGATTTCAACAGTAGTTATTTTTTGTCTTCAAAGTTAATAGTGCAATTGGTGCGGTGAAGGTTAAAATAATCACATAAAATTATCATAATCTGGTAATACTTTAATGTGAGTCTTTTTCTATATAGACCAAACCACTAGTCTAAATAGATGAGTCTTAATAAACATTTACAATTAGATAATTTTTTTCTTTAAGAAAAAAGGTTACAACTGATTGTACCCTTTTGCGTCTTTTATGCCTCATTAGAATAACGAAGAATGATATAATGGATAGGAGTTTTTTTTCTCTCTCTCTTCCATCCATTAAGAAAAAAGGTTACAACTGATTGTACCCTTTTGCGTCTTTTATGCCTCATTAGAATAACGAAGAATGATATAATGGATAGGAGTTTTTTTTCTCTCTCTTCCATCCGTCTTTTCTATATAAGACAGTTGTGCACACAAAGAGAAGAGGAAAAAGGAAAAAAAAAACACAAATGAAAGATGATAGACATTCTTTGAGAAATATTAGGACAAAAGTAATCATCAATGAGCAAACGCAGTTAAAAGGTTTTTATTTGATGACAAACTCGGTTGAGCAGTAAAACACGATGAGGTTGGAAAGATGATAGACTGTCTTTGAGAAATATTAGGACAAAAGTAATCATCAATGAGCAAACGCAGTTAAAAGGTTTTTATTTGATGACAAACTCGGTTGAGCAGTAAAACACGATGAGGTTGGTATGTTGTATTCAAAGTTCCTTCATTTCATGGTCATGACTATGAGGGAATTCTGCTTTACAGGTTAAATAAATTTGTACAAGATAACATTTATTATTATAATAGTGTTTTGATGGTCTTCTCTCAACTATCAAATCAAGAAAGGAAATGTTGCATAAAATCGACACATTTTGATAGCGTCTTTAAATCAAAATACGGCATGAACCAGAAAAAGCATTAGAATACATTTAAATGAAGGGCTGCTCTTCATGCTACTTATATTCTCCTCATGTTGTCTTGTAAGTAGAAACAAAACATATCCCAAACACGTTGAGAAAGTTGAATCAGATTTTCGCAGAGGATTCACTTGGACAAGCTTTAGCTTCAACGTGGTTCAAATATTTTATATGAATACAAAAAACTAGTATGTATGACTTCTTTTGTCATTCAATTCATGCGCGATTCCATGCAAAGGAAATGTCAAATCAAATTGAAATCAGTTTTTTTATGTGTGCAGCAACAGTTTAAACAGCAGTTTTTTATGAGCGCTGTACCGTTTCAAAAAGGGATATAGTTAGTACAATAGGGAAAATTGTTCATTGGATTAGACAAGGTCTGTCATTTTCTCTGAAGAATTTTGAATACTTGTAAAGAAACCTTGTATGAGTTAGTTTTGTAAAGACTACAAGGATAATTTTTATTTTATTTTCATAAAGCCGGACGTTTTAGGTGTGTTTCTTAACGTTGAAGAAAAATAGAGCCATTTTTATATCGTGCACCGTATCCGCCTCGTATTATGAGGGGATGGGATGATCAGTATCATCCGCTTTTGAGAAATGTAAATATTTTAAAACTGATTATAAAGAGATTCAGTACCTATCTATCTGCATGTGTTATCCTGCAAGTCAATTAAATTATTACGGTATAAAATGCAATATATCATTTTCATCAAATTAGACCGAATTCCATTTAAACACATACGGAAATACGTATCACATGATAATGAGGATGACGACCAGAGTGATATATATTACGCGATCTGGTTATTACACACTCATGTGAGAATTATTAATGCAACACCATTAATCATTTTTGTATACAGAAGACAGATGGATTTTAAACTCCAATTAAGTTCTCTTCACTTTGTTTGCTCTCTTTTTCTCTTCTCCCAAATCAAGATCATCATCTTCATCTTGTGCTCTTTCTCTTGTGTTTGAAATGTGACGACACCAGTTTGTTCTTGCCACCAAAATGCTCACACGACATGACTTAAATATTTTCACGTTTTGCCTTCCTCTCGACCGTGATCCGTTTCACGAACTATGGAGTGAGTAGTCGTCCCGCATAATTAGGTTTAGCTAGTTGTGTGTGTACACTTTTCATTCCGTCATTTTTCTCGGGCATTGAAATTTCCTTGTCGAAACTATACCCACATTTTCCCGAAGGCATAGATTCCTTTTTCAGAATGCACATACAACCTCATCGCATATTCATGATCCATGCATCATCCTGATTCTTGTTCCTATTACGTCGTTTTTTTTTCTTTTTGATGATCATCACGATCAATTCGTCTCTGCCGTGTCATCTTCCTTCCTAGTGACACACAGACTCCACGTCGGCTTCGAACATATATGGGATGAAATATGCACTACATCATCTTCCCAAACTGCCAACTGCATTCCTTTAGCTGTCTCTTGAAGAAGCTGTAAAAGGAGATAGACATCTGACAGAGTTAATTTTTTCTTCACAAGATCAGTTACAGGACAGGAATAGAAACAATAAAAATGAAGGGCAGATTTATAGCTTGAGTTGACTCCACACATCATCGTCACCGCATACATCCATTTCCATCTACACCGGGACGATCTACGATCTTGAACTGCCACAATGTCATAGAGAATAGTGGAGAATACGAGCAAACTGATTACTATGAGAAGAGCCGTTTAAAAAAGTTAATGATTCCTTCGGGATGTGTCTATCCATAAATGAAGGGGAAGGATTTTGTGGATGGAGTTGACTATCAATTGAATACATCAGAGAAACGGCTATTATACTAGTGGTGCCGAGATAAATGTCGAGGATTTACATAAGTTGTTGTAAAACAGGCTTCGTGAGTGATTCATTTCGGAATAAAGTACTACCACAAGTAGGGTTATGGTTATTGCTTGTTGTGTTACCTATAAATGGGTTTGCATATTTTATAGGATGGCACTTGAGCAAAAAAATTCTATCCGGCCTGGTCTTCTCTATACAAGGGTAATAATGACGGAGGATGACGCGAAAAACGCTGATATATTTTATACCCCTACTGTAATACTCTTCTCAGGAAAAAAGATTAACCGATAACCTTGGCTGATTGAAATTTATTTAAAATGGTAGGAGGAGGAACTCCTTTCTGTTCACAATAGTGAAACCGTACGTTACATTTTTGTTTCACCTGTGAGATTTCGCCAAGTGAATGTTTGCACCTAACAAAAAATGGTATTTCTTTTTTACGAGTAAAAAACGGTGCTCTCTCTCTGCTCCGGCTTTTAACACTGTAAAAAAGAGAAGAAGTGGTCTATTGTATAAAGGAAATCAACAAGGAGGGCTCTGATTTGCCTTAAGCTGAGCTGATTTAAGTGTTTATTAATGTGTTATAGTGAGTGTAACTTTTTTTCGTTAAAATGTCTATTTGCACGTTAGGGCGATCCTGTCTATCAGTCTTGGGCTGAGATCTCATTCATTCATAATAATAAAATATGTACAGCTTTCTTCCATAAAGAGCGACGGGGACATTTTTTATTAGCTTGTAGTAATGTTGTGTGGAAAGGAGTAAAGTTTGGGGCTTGGAGGTAATCTAACTGAAAAAGGTTATATACGTATTTTTAAGCTCTCATTTTTTACAATATGCCGTTCGTTTTTTTCTTCTTCTCTCTTGTGCCTTGAATGAAATGAAGCCCTCTGGTTATCTACATTCATTATCTTGTAACAACCAACTGAAAAATGTGTACGTACATAGGGTGTATATGCCCTGGTGGTGTAAAATACTAGTGTGCAAATATATTAGATTTGTTCGTGTATGCAAAGTTGTAATGAATGTTGATATCTGGCTGATGAGAAGTTTAAAACGTGAGACTTTTTGTTTATATGTGATTTTCTTTCATGTTCAGTCAGATTACTACATTTTATTCAACTTGGTTGAATTATCTTGTTTCTTGTGTAGACTTACTTTGAATTCTGTGGTGTAGACATGGAGGAAAGCGTAGGTACCTGAGATAGGTTCTCTACAATGCGTAGGAAGCTATTGCACGAGAAGAGGTGGAGGGTATAAAGTAATTTGCACTTTTATGCGTCTATCTGAATATAAAAATTAAGATTTTTTATATTATATTTATCGTGCAGAAAATCCTTGTCTTCCTCCCGCCTCATATTGTGCTGGTAGGTAGTTAAAGTCAATTTAGCTAACAGAATAATAAGGGCATGGACCGACTACTGTGAAATTTTACAAGGGGAAGGAGGAAGAACAAAATGATACGTGAGTTTGGGAACGCAGCTCAATCTCAAATTGTTATTATTGCCTACATCAACTTACACGGCTTATTTGAGGAAAAAAATGTGTGTATATATTGCACAGGTTTTTATTTGCATATTATGAATTCTCTCTGCTTGGCTTTGTGTGAAGGAATACAATTACTTGAAGATCCTAAAGGGATGAAACAGAACTTAAGAAGGGAAGAACAAAAGACGTATGTGTAAATTGTTATAGGAAGTAGAAAGTTTTATGGGAGCTGCCCTGTGAAATCATGTGAAATATGAGAGGAGGCTTACTCCATCCTCTCGTTTTTATTATGGGTGATATATATATATACATATTCGTAAAAGCTCTAAGGAAAAATAGATTTTTTTTCTTCAATGGAACTTTATAAATCATCGGTTATGACTTGTGAGTCATGTCTTAAAAGTATAAAAGGGAAATGGAAAGAGAGAAACAGATGGGTACATGTTTTACATGATATTGTCATTGTTGAAGGTATTGATGCAGAGAAGTTTTATTTATATCATGATGATAGGGAAACCGACTCATCGTCATCATCATTTTCAGCTCTGTTGACAATCACAGTCACGGATCAGCTGCTTATGATTTTTCTCCTGTGACTGACATGATTTTTAAAGGGATTATTATTACGCTAGCTTGAGTTGAGCTTGACTCTTGTGGGATTTTTTTTGCAAGCCCGAAGATGAAGGAAAAAACTTTTACTTGTAAAAGATTTATGTACACGGTGAATTCATCATATTGGTTCCTTATGACGAATCAGAGGAAAATTCATTATCGAGAATTTTTTTCGCAAGTAGGAAGATACGTTTTTGTCGCTTCTCCTCTGCTCACTCATTCAAGTCTGAGAAGAAACGAGGGAATGAAGACACGAGGGAGATGAATGAATACATCTTCATTTTCCCTGATTCATGAAGCAATTGGGAAACTTTTCAATTGCCAGAGAGAAGCTAATTTGTTACTTTACAAGATAAAGTGGGGGATCAATACTCAAAAAAACCACAGAGTTTCATTGGGATGCTTGACAAAATTGTCCGCTTATGGTGAAGATTTCGAAGATAAATGGTGAGTTAAACAAGTCGTGGTGGCTATGCGGAACGTTAGTGTTTTTTACTCGGGGATGAACTCATAAAGCATGAAAAAATATGTGTATTCTTGGATGATGGCACCACTTATTCAGCTGAGAGTTGTGTACAGAATGTTTTTTTACCTCGTACCCAGATGCAATATCTTATCCATCCACGCATCCTCTCTAAAATCATATCTTCAAGGAACACTGACCTAATTTTGTTTTTGATATTAGAAATTTTTTTTGCCTGATTCCCATTAAATGTTTGTGATTACAAAAAACGGCGTGTGCATCGATCCTACACGCGGACAAGGAGGAGTGTATAACGTGTGTGTAGGCTGATAACACGCACACCAAGGCAAAAAAAGTTATAATCAACAAGAAAAAAAGGAGCAAAAAATATTATCAGCGAGAAAACAACCTCCTTGTCATCTTTAATATTTTATTGCACTTAATTTTTGCTTAAGTCTGTATTATCATTTTTTATGAATTTGATGTTTATAGGTACAAGCCCTAAAGGGATTTTTTTACTTGACTTGATTCTATTATATTGGATGGATTCAAAAGCACAAACGTTAATAAGAATTTTGCGTAGGAATATTTTTTCTAGATTTTATATATTATAAATCATCTTCAAAATGCCTCCCTCCTTCGCAGAGTGCGTTTCTATCAAATTGGTTGACTAGTCTTGAAAGTGTGTGGAGTGGAGGGAGAAGGTATGTAAAGTGGAATAGCTTCACGTTTCAACTTCAGTTTCCACATCGTACGATCCTAATCTCAAGATTTTCAAAATTGGTTCAAATCAAGAGGACTCTTTATTATTTGTTATATGATGTGGTGATTTCTGCCAACTAACAAACTTCACACTTTTTAAGTTAGTTAGAAGCTTTATGATTGCTATTATTTAGAAAAATTATTGTTTGTTTATCTAAACAAAAAACTGCCTATTTTGGATGTACATGTGTTTACAGAGTGTGTACTGTGTGCACACTCGTAAATTAATCCTCATTTCATTCATTTATTGTAAAGGCTAACAATGTATCTTCACTAGTTATGTATTTTATTTTTGTAATTATTGAAAGAGATGTTGATTATGATGACGACTTGTTTTGAAACTTCATGAGAAAATTCTTTCATCTAAAGTCCTAAAGTATATAGTTAGCTCCCTACGTTATATATGACTTATATCAGAAAAATTATCCTTTAAATTTTTTATATTTACACTCGTTTAGTAATCCTAACTTCTTTTGTGGTGATTAGAAAGCTTATCTTCCCCCATGATGGTGGTGAGCTGCAGGAGCACAAGTACATTATGATGATTATTGTTATTATTATTGTGGTGATGCTAGAGAGAGAGAGAGAGATGATTATCTAAGAAAATTTTTCGAACTTTTTCTGTACTGTGAAGCATTCGTATTGAAATCTTACTATAAGGATGGATATATTCTCAAGAAAAGCAGCATCTCGGCTCACACTGCCTATTTAACAGTTTCAGTTTTGATTTTGTTGCTTTACTCCTTCTCAACCTGCTTGCTCAAGGGATCCTATGCATTATTGAGCTCGGGTTAGGCTAGTTGATAATAATATGCTCATTATTATATTGTTAGTATTAAAGGTGGAGAGGAATGCACACATGGTGAACTCAAGTGTGTGCATTGTGTATATATATGGTTAGAAATAAAGGGTCTAATATATGGTGCACTAGCTTATATGTGTATAAGACGGGGTTATAATCTGCACATCTATTCATGGCATTGTTAAGGTAAAAATTCCTTTGAAAGCACAGGTGAGCAACAAGTTACAATGTGTATCATTATTATTAGTACTTGTACTCACATGAGGGGCATGTGTGTGTGTGTTGTTGTCTGCCTGCGTTTTTCAACAAGACACACGAGCATATAAGAATACGCGTACACATGGGGTTTTTGTGTATATCCTTAGTCTGTATGTGTATCCATTACAGAGGAATGTCACTGATAATAGTGGAGTGCCATGCTGGTATGAGTTGCCCCTCTACCGACTAATGCTTTTTGAGAAAGGCTTTATTGTATCTCATCCTATCTTTCAGATTTATCATATTCAGCGTGCTTTTGTTTGCCTCAAGTTGTTTAGTGTTTATATGGTTGTAGATATTTGTAGAGGGAAGACAAGCTCGGAGCTATAGCTTGCTCTTGTCTTTTTCGTCATTTGTAGCAAATCCTCGGTGTAGCTATTGCTTCGGCTTCTAGTTGGACAGTTAACTGTGAGAAGTGTGTGTGTGCAGGTGTCGTCATTGAAGGCAGCTCCTCCGCAGTCATAATGTGACGTGACATGACTGTTAATTGAGAAAGGGAGCATAAGTTTGCTCACACTCAGACTCAAAGATTGTCAGTGGCACAGCTCCTTTGAGACTAGTTGTACTGTTAGCGGATGTGTAAAAGTCTTGAGGAGATGAAGTGAACAAAAGAAGAAGAAAAAGACTGGGTTTTAGAAGATGACGTGCTCATCCTTGCATTAGAAATGTACTTTTGTGTTTATAGTACCGATATCATATCGCAGAGCTGAGCTATTGGAAAATTGGAACATTGGATTGGAATGTGTGATTTGAAACGTGTATAATATCCTTGTTTTCTTGTTGCTCAAATGCTTAAAGCTGAAGATCCGTGAAACTCATACAAAATGTGGATGTGTTTTCAGTGATAAGGATTGAATGTTCAATGAGAATATCGGCGTATCCCTGCATACATAATTTTTTGAGCTAGTTCCAACTTCCAATTTGAGAATGCATATTTCTCCTTAAACAGAAGCAGGTAATCACGTTTACAAATGTTAAATTTTGTTACTTTTGAGAAAAGAAGAAAACTTAAACAAGATAATGGGATGAGTGGATGCTTCTTCAAATTCACTTAAAGCTCTTTCTGGTGAAAATCTTTTTTTCTTCTGAGTGAGAAGTAATTACTTTCAGTTTTACTCATACTTGGTTTTTTGCTGGTACTTTACTCATCACTAATAATCATAGTTAGGGAGAATGATAGCGGTACAATATATGAGAATACAATGACTTTGTAAGTTATGAGAGGAGGTTTTCCAATTTTTCTTCATTTTGCAAGCTTGTCATCTCGGAAAAAAGAAACAGCAGAGAAGGAGACAAAGAATATATTTTTACTTTTTCTTTAATTCCTCCATTCTCCCTTGAGTCACTTATATAGCTGATTGTGAGTAAGTAAGAGGGAGAGAGAATATCATTTTTTTATCGTGTGGAATATC
Organism: Sinodicranocentrus sp. ZH6; assembly: GCA_027743935.1. Taxonomy (NCBI): domain Eukaryota; kingdom Metazoa; phylum Arthropoda; class Collembola; order Entomobryomorpha; family Entomobryidae; genus Sinodicranocentrus; species Sinodicranocentrus sp. ZH6. The sequence goes on from JAHZNA010000256.1 coordinate 83,587, forward strand.
ACACTCGGTACAATTTTTCTGCTGTGCATTCATCCCATAATCTCAATCACATCAAATGAAAAGGGAATCATCCTCATTGCAAAAAAGTGCAAATTGAAGCTAGTGAGATACTGTGATGTATGAATTGGAGGTGAAAACACAGTCTAGGTTCATCATCCACTGATGGTTCTCTTATCGTTAAAAGAATTGTTAAAAATTTGTCTGATGATTGATTATGAGGTTTCATATAATACACCGGTTAGCTCTATATAGCTATACAAGCCTTTAAAATTTCCTCTGTATTTGAAGAATTTAAGCTCATTATGTGTGAACTGATCCGTGTGAGTTGGTGCGTTTCTGATGGATGCAATAATTTTTTTTCGAGAGTGAGTTCAACACAGGTATTAAGAGATTTTCTGAGAGTCAATGAAGTTGTTTGATTTTTCAATGTATAAAAAATTATCCGTATAAAGTACGTAACGCATGTTACAACTTTGTTTTGAAAAAGGTGGCTTTTTAGGCTGTAAAAGTCATGGCACATCATAATACAGAAGTTATAGGGATATTATCCTTCAACCCCTTTGATTTCTTCCTTTTATGGGAAAAATTATGGATTAATCAAAATAAATTTGTAACAAAGGGCTAACAATGTAACTTCACTTTTTTGGCTCTAGGCATCTTTGTTTGGGGTTCCTTATTTAAAAAAGTACCACACATTCTTCAAATTTATACTTTTGCCTTTTTTTCTAATTGAATCGATTAAAATCCTTGTTTTACATTAGACTCCTATGCTTGATGGATGTTCGGCTAATTAAAATTGTAGTCAGCTGTGAGAATATAGGGGAGAATTTTAAAACATGGGGTATTACAAGGTTGTTTGTGTTGTAATGTGTTTTGAGCATTTTCATATATATAAATTGAATAGCTTGTTGTCTGAATATATTTTTGGCAGTTTTTATAATTGGATTGTTTGATCAGCTTGTTAATTGAATTTTTCAACGACCATTTCGACGTTTTCACTTTTTCCGAATATTTAACCCCGCATTTTGTTTCCACTCATTAAGCAATTGCGCGTTTACATATGTTTCATACATGAAAACTGGCTCCTGTCTAGAATATCATTTTTTTGTGCAAAAAAAGTTATCAAATCAAGTGTAAATTATAAAGTAAACTGTGCAAAACACTCGAGGAAATTATGGATAGGAACATAGCCAACAAACACAACAAGCTCATGTTGTGATTGTGATATATTTTTTGTTGTGTTCAAAAAAAATTCATTCACTTGATTATAAAAAATTTGTACACTGACAAGATTTGATTTTCTGATAATAATCTCTCCCCCTACCCGACATTTTTATGGTCATGATTGTATTCCTCATGTGGATTATTATTATGCTAGTGAGGAAAAAACAGACTTGTAAAAAACATTAGTCATAGCACACAGATTAAAGTTGACTTTGATATGGAGGGTCACAAGCAAACTTTCAGTTTGTGATATATTTCCCTCGCATATAGATTTTATTTTTCTGCGTAAGGGTTATCTCTAAGTATATCCCAGCAGGTGCCTATTGTTATCGGATGATCAATGTAAACCGGCAATTTTTTTATATTTGCTTCCCTAATATGTACACAGAAGAGAGAAAAAACATTACTTCACCACGCCACCACCTTCTGAACGGCGAGATGACCTTTACCATTTTGATTTTAGACAGGTGAATTGAATGACATTTTTTATGGTTCCTCATCCTCACTGTATGGTTATAGGGTGTGGGATGATGATTGTTGGAGGTGATTTGATTTGAAAGATGTGTGAATGCAGGGATATAATGATAATGATGAATACGGAAGGATGCTTCTGAGTTTGATTGTCTGTAAACCATATAATGTATAAAAAAATATATACCGCTATATGGCAAAAGAGGCTCTTCCTTTTTTGACATGGAGGAGTCAAATCAAATCCAATCAGACATTATAGTTGTAGAGGTGAAGTAAGACTTTATCCGCAATGTCATGTTCAGAGGAATCCAGATAAGGGTAATTTTTTCAAGTGTTTGTTTGCATTTGGAGTGAGTGCAATACAATACTACAAATGGGAGGATAGGATATGCCTACATTTATTATGATTATGAGGTTCTAGGGCGAGAAAAAATGCGTAATAGAAGGAAATATATATGCATTTGATATGGATATTTCGCCGAATCATTCATTTCATCTACAAACGAGAATCAAGTTTAATATTTCATGACTGTTTGTGTCTGTTAGATTGTCATTCATTTTGTAACATGACGTTCAAGGTGTTACGTGAAGTAAAACTCTCCACGATAGACTCGTGCAGCTGCATAGGGAGAAAGAATGTTGCTTCTTTTTTGGATTTTTTTATTCCATCTGTGGCTACTCGGCTACCGTTTTTGGTTGTGGCCGTCACATTAAGGAATATGGGAGATATGAAATATGAGAAGAAGGGCAGTAGAGATGAGATACGTGAGTGTGCACGGTCTTCATAAATATTTAACATGATTGTCCTTGAGAGAACAACAATAAGAAATTAGGATTTGTTCCGGTTTCAATAAATGGGAAGATGAGCCCCATGTCAGAATAATGAGGGGTCCAAGAGAGAAGGCGACTTTTGCCTTGTAAAATTGGACATGGATGAACTCAAAGAGAGAAGTTATTTTTGAGGTCTAAAAATAAGTGTCAAGTCAGAACTCAAAACAGAAAGAAAGTTAAAAGTTAATTGTCTGAAATTGCTGGTCACAAATTCTTGTAAAATGTAATGATTAAGTAATCTCTTAAGTAAGTTATGGGTTGGCAAAGTTTTACTTTGGGTGGGTAGAGAGAGATCCCGGTTGCAAAAAATATGAGTATTTTCACTCTCCAACATTTTTGGTAGATATCTCAACTACATCATGTAATTTATTAATGTGAGGCAATGGCGAATTATGGTATAATCGTATTTTTTTCTAAATTGTTGGCATTAGCTGAGGGGAGTGAGAGAGAGACAGGTAGATTTTTTAAAAACTTTTAATTCATATCAATCATAAGTAACTGGGTAATAAGTTAAAAATTGCTTATTATATGATGATATAGGATGATCAGAGGAGAGAGGGAGGATAAAATATCTAAAGTGTATCATTTTTCCAATGTAAGTCAGAGTGTTAATGAGAGAATCTATGCTCACACTGCTGAAAGACCAACAACCTAAAAATACATACATACATGTCTATAATTCATCTTTTTATTATTATTAAGATGGGTGGTGGTTACTTAAATAATTTTGAGTGAGAGATTTTATATAAAAATTGTAACTACCTCGGCACGCCACCACCCACAACAGAACAGACAGCCAAAAACCAAAGCAAGCAAAAGGGAATTTTCCACGTTGAGCCTGAAAATAAAAATTCCATTTTTTATTCTCTCTCTCTCTCTCTAATTCTTCAAATACATCAAACTACATAGACAACAGTCAAATAACGTAGTATATATATATATGTGGACGGGATAGTATTATTGCGTTAAGAAAAAAGGGAAAAAATAAATATACTTTTTATAACATTTTTTTCTCACAAGAAAGAAAAATGGTTATGCATTGAGCAATACATCTTTTGTACTATATGGTTGAGGAGGAGGGTATGGTACTCTATGGGCAATGTAAATACATTAAAATAACACGCGTTTGACACAAGTTTCACTTTTTTCTGTAAAATTACCCGACACATTTATTAGAAGAAGGTACTTAGCTTCTGTAAGTGCTTCTGTGTTTGTTAAAGTGGGAAAAATACTTCAAGTATACAGCCGAGACGAGAGTAGTCTCTGTTGAAATTATTACAGGGTAGACTAATGGGAAATTTAATAATAAAAAAAATTGTCTATAATAATAACATCCACATACACACAAGTTACACGCATCCCTACCAACTTAAACTGCTATGCAGCACTTTAACTACCATAGTTTACTTCTGGTTTTTTAGTAAGAAAGCGTCCTACGAGAATATAATAGGTAGTCTCTTTTTTTAAATATGATTGTTAGATTTGAAGAGAAAAAATATATGTACAAGAGTATTATATATGTCTTCCCATAAAAATCAGATTTAGACAGGAGTCTCAAACTAAACCAATATTAGCCCCTTGCAAAAGCTGCCCCTCTCCTGTAAAGAGAAAAAATATATAGCTTGACTATCGTAAGTTACGAGCACGTTTAGGATTTTTTTGTGTGTAATTGTAGTAAAATGGATATATTATACGACGCACATTGTGTATCATTCCCTTACGGCGGCTCATTCATATAATTTCATTGTATATCATTTTTCCTTCCACTTGACATTCATTCTTTCTCTGGGGATGAAGTGAGGTTGGGTTGAAGTTGTAGTTTGTGAGACGATGTCAGTTTTTATTCAGAATCCGAAGCAGTAAAAAAGTCCGACTTTAAGAAGCTTGTTCAGCCTTTACCTTGTCTTTTGTTGTTGGTTGATGGGAAATTATAAATTATTATCTGGTCAAGCTTAATATAATTTTTTTTAGTGAAGGGAAAACTCTCAGTATTATTTACAGGGAGAGAAGAAAAAACCAGAATGAGAATACTGTATTGTTAAGATTATTATTACCAAGAGGACATTGCTACCAGATGCAGAGAGGCTGGCCGTATTTCATTTTGTTTACCTTGAGGAATAAAAAAAAGGAAAAGGAAAAAAAGAGGAGGAATATAAAAAACTATCCACCGGTCTGTCGGACGGTGGTCGGGTGAGCGACGGTGTGTCGTATGAACTGCATCAGTTGCAGTTTTCAACGTCCTTTCTCTACAAAATCTTATTCACATTGTGTTCTAAAGTTGTCCACATCCGTGCAACACAGGTTTTGTAAAAGTAGTGTAGTACTTGAGAAAAAAAAACTCCCTGTGAAAGTGAACTTGGGAGGACGTGAGAGCAAAGAAAAAATAGATGATGACGGGGGTGCATTAAAAAACGGAGGGTAAGAAAGAAAGAAAAATCCAAGGATTGTTATTGTTGACCATAATTTTTCTTGAAAAGTTTATCTGCGTAAGAAGGATAAATTACGTATTATCATTCTCGTTGTAATTCCATACGCAACAACTGCTATATAGGGAGATGGGTAGAAAGAGCTCTCATCTCATGTAAATTGAAATTGTTGTTCATTCAAAGAAAATTCCATTAAAAATATATTTGACCAGTGCAAAGAACTCAGAGTTCAGTGAATATTACATAGGTTGTAATGCTTGCAGCAAAGAATGGAACTTGTTATTTGGAGAAAAAGGCAAACGTTTAAAAGAGCAAGTGGAAGGTGGAGTAGATTTGTGTGTGTGGAGGGTTACAAATGTGCAAAATTTGTTTTTTTGCTTGTAACCAGCCCTCTATTTTGTGCAAAGGGTAGGGATGTTTTTTTAAATAAAAAAAGGTAATCTCAATCTTTCTTTCAAAACATGATCCATCCCTACCTTTAGGCAAATTTCGGGAGTCAAGACCAAAATTATTTTGTTTGGCTCATCCTCCTTTGAAGTATTGGGGAAAACAATGTCGAATTTATTGCGTAATTTCTTTGGCGAAAAATGAGAGGGAGAGGAGGTTAAGCGCTCATGTAAAATGAAAACTAATGTGTTTACCTCTCTTTGATGAAATAGACTTTGGTAAAAAAAATACCCTTTTGGTAGATAATATACATAGGGGAGCGACCTATCACAAATCTTTCGGCCATTTTCAGAGATGACAGTTTTTGGGAAACCAGTTTTTGCCGTAATAATAAGTTGAGTGAACGGGCTTTCAAATCGTTGTTATTATTACATCCATTTTATAATATAATATGGAAGGAGGGAGGGAGAGAGAGGGACAAGATGAAAATAAGATAATCATGATTTTGTGGTTTAGAGATGGATAACCCATGTTATATTGTATGGCTCCAACTTCATATTTAGAATTACTCCGCTCCTTGAAGAATAAAAAAAATCAGGATGGGGGAGCAATCTGCATATATTTATTATTGTGAAGGTTAAAGAGTCCTCCAGAGCGAGGAGTTGTAAAAATTTCCCATTTTTCAGTTGACTTTGGCAAGTGACTCGAAAAAGAACCTGATTGTTAGGCTCTTTGCTGCTCTTGCAACTAGCAATTGTCCCTAATTTTCATTTGTGGTTAATTTAGAAAATTGAAAATTCTCTTTTGGAATGACAGCTCCATCATTGGCACTTAATCACATTCTTTTAATTGCTCTCCTGTCACCGGCAAACGGCCTGCCAAAGAGAGAGAAAAGAAAAATAGAGATTTTCCAAAAGGTCCCGTTAGCCACTACGTGACAATCTAATAATCCTTTGTGAACTCATATAGGTTGTCAGAAGAGGGAAAAAGGTGAAAAATTCACATTTCGTAATTCATGGTTTTCTCTGTAAATCGCCGAGATTTCTATTGAGTGAACCTTTGAGGTTGGTTTATTGTTTTCAATGGGGATATAAAAGCCTCCCTAGTGGTACACGAGGGGAAGATTGAAATCCACAAATCACTACAAAACTTGACCCATTGACGGTGGTATTGGGACGAGGAGCAGGAGTAAATTGTAATTTTGAGTATAATTTTTGGTAAAAGTGGCATAAAGAAACAAGTTGAAAGTATCCGGTCATTGAATGGAAATTCATTTTTACTTGATTATTATTTCAACAGGAGTAGTAGTAAGAGCAAAGATTAAAAGGATCATGACGTGTTTTTGTAGTAGTTTAACTGGTTAGAGATTTACTAGGCTTCCTGAGACGTAAAGGACACGACCACGAAATAAGTATTCACTGTTGAGTGGCATAGTGCATGTGGAGTGGCAGTATGGGAGATATATACGCTCATACAGACGTATTCCTCAAGGAAGGTCGAAGTTGTAGATTTTTGAGGTAGTAAATTAAGAGAGATGACAAAACGTATAAAAAACAGTATTTGCGAGATGATGACTTCAAACGTAGAAATTTTTAGTGGATGTTGTTAAAAGTTGGTAGAGAACAGCAGCACTAGTAATTCATGATGATGATGAAGGCCAGCAGTGATTTTGATTAATTGGTATTTAGTGTACTTAGCCAAGTACTTTTTACAATGTTAAACGAGGTATTTTACTATTTAGTAGATAAATTAAGTTTGTGTCTTGAGGGGATTTTTTAATCATGATGTAAATATTCGGAGGAAAAAGTTTATTTGAATTGAGCACACTCACAAGCTATATTTCATTTGTAATCTAAAAAGTCACGTGAATCCAATGCTGATTTTCCCTTATGATCTCAGATTTTTCGTTTATAATTTGCACAATTAACAAGTGCGTCGTATAATAAGGCAGTAAGTAGGAGAAAAATGGGTTGCCGCAATATACCAGGTTAGATATATCTATCGTGGATGATATCGTTCAAAGATATCTTTATCGCTTTCGAGTGTGTCTAAACCTGGGAAAAATAGTGTGAGGATGACAAGATGGGAATCACTGCTTTTGTCGAAAAATGGGTACAGCGCGGGGATAAAAGTGGAAACAAGTGATGCCGAAGGAAACAAAGGGTTGCATCTGGTTCTGGCTGTGACTGGTTTTCACTGTTTCTCTTTAATAAGGCAGTAAATAGGAGAAAAATGGGTTGCCGCAATATACCAGGTTAGATATATCTATCGTGGATGATATCGTTCAAAGATATCTTTATCGCTTTCGATTAGAGTGTGTCTAAACCTGGGAAAAATAGTGTGAGGATGACAAGATGGGAATCACTGCTTTTGTCGAAAAATGGGTACAGCGCGGGGATAACAGTGGATAGAAGTGATGCCGAAGGAAACAAAGGGTTGCATCTGGTTCTGGCTGTGACTGGTTTTCACTGTTTCTCTTTGGTGCAGACGAATAAACCTATAATCTATTTTTTATCAGTTCGCTTTTACAAATAAAATGAGTAAATTTGTGTTGTTTGCATGTGTTCTTTTGGCTGTGCACAACATGATTTGCTAATTGAGCTCTGCGTGAAAAAAAAGTAGAGCAAAGTGTGTTTGCTGTATAAAGGAAAGATGAGAGAGGGAAAATGATAATATATATTAACTTAATATATTACAGAGAGAGATGTGAGCAAAACATGCATGTATGATGTTTTATTATGATTGGAAAAAACGGTTGACATTTGATCTGATGAAGAAAGAGAGTATTTGCGAGAGAATTGGGGTGAATGCGGTAACCACAACTAATAACTTTGACATGGCTAAATAGTTTATTGTCGGTGGGTCAAAAAGATGTAGAAAGACGTAATGATGTAGGCAGTCTGCGGTAAAATATTGACATGAAAGGTAAACAAAAAAGATACGGTTGCGGACTCTCTTGTAATGTTCTTTTTCTCACGGCGAAAATTGCGACAAAAGTTGAAGACTAATGATGTCTGTATAGTTTGTATTATTAGTTTTTGCAATAATCGCGCCCTGTAACAGTATTGGAGTGAGGGTTGTATCTTGTATATAATTTGTATTAACAGTAAAAATATATAAACCCCTGTTGAGATCAGTCTTGTAAGTGAGTTCTCTGGTCATTTATAATTTTTCATGGGAAGAGGGAGACATGACGTGTGAAAAATAATTAATTGACTTTTTGAACTGGTGCGTGAATGTAGTAGCCAGGAACTTTTTATTTCAAAATGGGATATTTGATTATTGGAATGGGTATATGTATTCATGTGATGAAAAAATACGGTAAAATATGGTGGAAAAAGTTTGCTCCATTTTCAGATCTCCATCCGTTGCGGAGTTGCTCGCACACTTGAGAGAAGGGTGTTGAATATTGTTTTAATGGGACTCCTGTGGTGTGAGCTTTGAAGAAAATAGGGATGGTTCAAACACGCAATAGTAAATTGAACGGAATACTTTAATTGCATTCGGATATGCAACTCTTCTGAAAAGATGGTTATTAGCATTTATTCTGGTTTACAATGAAGGAGACTGTGTGCCGAGCACATTCAACTCGAACGGTCAGTCAGTTTAGAGCTATCTGATGCAGAGAAAATCTGTTCTTAAGATAAATATAACAAGAAACTTGCTCATTTGTAGTGGAAGCTTATTAGACTGCATTGTTTTAAATGTGAGTTTGTTCACACTCGGCTAATGATAATGAAGACATCATGTAGACTGATTTTTTCTTCACTCATAATTAATATTCCAGAGAGAGAGAGGATTAGCCATTCTAAAAATGGTATTGTTTTTCTGCATGTTTACACAATCCACTCTTCAACTCCATATTTTTATTGATTGAAAGATTTAATTGATACTTGAAGTAAGAGGGGATTTCATGATTAAAAAATGGTGTTACAATTACAAAACATCTTTTGTAATTTTGTCTCTCGCGTGAAATGAAATCTAATGGGCTATTGTTATCTATATTCATATAAGCGCGAGCACTTGTGAATGTCGATGGTCATTCATGGTTTTGCAAATGTGCATACCCAGGTGTTCTGTGAATCAAGATATATAATATACTAAAAATGCAGAATTTACGCAGTATCTTATAAAATTGACAATATCTAATGAATCTTTGTTTTTTTCACTGGTTTTACAGAATCGGGAACACTGCATTGGATGAAGCACGTGGATGTGTATTTGAAACATGAAATGAATAACAAAGAAGCACAGCACGAAACAACATTGGGGTTTATTCAACGTAAAGCATTTTCCAGCTATAGCTTGAACCTAAATTACGTTATCCAAGCAATTCACAGAATCATATAACTGGCTTATCAGAGTTGATAATTTGAACCAATGGCAATAGTACTTAAGTTTGCTCGCTGAGATAACTGATTACTGAGTGAGCCAAGCAATGAAACTTGTTTGTTGTGAGGCTTGAGTCATCATCTTGTGTGTTCTACAGTGAAAACCAAACTACGAGCAGATATCTGTGTATTGGATTTGAAACTCTTTGCGAATTGGAATTGAAGACACGTCATTTTAAAATCTAGGACAAAATGAGTGTCACAGTGGAAATCAACAAGAAGCCATTAGCGCTTCCAGTGACAGTAACAGTTAATCACGAAACGTTAGAGGAGGAATTTTGGGCAGAAGCAGAAGCTGTAAATAAGGAACGATATGATGACGAAGAGCACAAGGGAAATGTGACAGATGAAGGTGAGATACGTTACGAAACTTTTTTTAAAAATTTCAATTCATAATTTATTATTTCAAGGTGACTGTAGTGGTATTAGCGTAATACAATGTGGTATTGTCGCAATTTCTAATGGTCATATTGATATTTGTACTTTGCCTTGTTTGAACTTTGAGATTATGAAACACGAGGATTTTTTGCGTAGATACGCTAAGAAGTATTATTATTTCGTTATTTGTAGGGCTTTTTTTATCAAATAAAATATTTATTTATTTATCCGATTCATACTGCCGTGTATGTGAATGCAGTTTTGTTATTGGACACGAGCAATTTGTGTCATTTTGGATTTATTAGATTACTCAGATGAGATTATAGCCATCATAGTTTAATTTATATACATACTGCCGTGCATGTGAATGCAGTTTTGTTATTGGACACGAGCAATTTGTGTCATTTTGGATTTATTAGATTACTCAGATGAGATTATAGCCATCATAGTTTAATTTATATACGATCGGAGGATTTTTTTGGGAGGTGAATCAGTTTTGTTTTGTTCATTGTGATAGTTGTGAATGATCTATGCCTATCAATTATAGTAGTTGACCTCCTTGATACAATCTATAGCGTTTTTTATTAGTCGTCCCAAAAATAAATTCCTTCATGTTCATCTTGTATGGAGTATGGATTATCTGGCCAAGTTGATGAAATACGTGCATGTGCCATGGTCAAAGCCAAGGCGTAGGAAGAAGGGAAGATCTTATACGTTTTTACATTTTCCAGGGGAGCTTGAAGCAGACTGGTTGTCTGAAGTCGGACTGGGAGAATGGACACAGCAGTGGAGACAGGGCAAGTCTCTCCCAGAGAATGATATTGGTCCTGCGGTTCAAAAACTGAGTTTGAAACCTCATCAAGTAAGTTATCACTTTTTAATTAAATTAAAAAAAGGAGAAAAAACATCCTGCCACGAAGTTATTTATCAATAGGGAAATTCTAATTAAACAAATTGATTTGATTTATCTAGGCTGACGCCTTGAGACGACGTATACAAACGTTGAACGCAACTCTGAAAAAGCGAAGGAAAATGCGAAGACCGCCAGACATTCGGGGTTTCTTCCAAAGCGATATTTCTGAACATAAGGTAATCAACTTGAGCTAATATTTCCTAATTAACGTTATCAATTTCATTGATGTCCCATTCATATTCATTTGGAATGTGAACTTGGATTGGGCCACACTCCTAATTATGGTTTTGTTTGTAGGACTCTTCTCGCAGTGCTACTCCTGATTCGTTGGATTCCAATGAATTCCCGTCTGATTCTCCTCCAAGGAGAACCTCCTCACCCACTCTTCGCCATCAAAGAAGGTGCGTGCGTGTGATTCTTGTACTCGCTCTTGTTACTTTTATGCGAGCGACCACCTGACGAATTTGTCAGAGTGCCAATATTTTATCCTGCTCCTGCATGGACGTGTGTAAGGAATGCTTGTGGCAAGTGTTGTGTTATAATTACATTTTTGCTGTTAATTTACAGCCAGTCTAACTCTGCCGATGAATTGGAGGAAACAACGGGCTCACCCAACCATGTGCCAAACTTCGTATCAATATTTGCCCATGACCACCAGCATCATCAGCCTTCCCAAACTCATCACAGTTTGGGTGGACAGCCAGCGTCAACCTCTCCTCCTAGTCGAAATAAAGATCTATTCAAATCCCAACTTAGATTTCCTGTAATTGGGAATTTTTCTGCGACTGATGGCGAAGTCGCTTCAGATGTCATCAATGGTAATTGGAAAATACGAATGATTCTTTAGTAAATGCTCTAGTGTGTAAATGAGTTACATTTGTTAATTTTGATCTGTTACACAATGCAGGAATCGAAATTCTTGGTTATCACAACGTTGGGACGATCTACATGAAAGGTTACATTCCCGCTAAGAAGCATGTCTCCCAAGCTCTAATTAACCAATCTCCCGCGAGTTTACCAAGCCAACATCAACATCAAATACACAGTGGGGGCACTCTCAGTCACGAAGTCAGTACGAAAACGTTCAGTCCTTTTATTCCAGCAAAAAGTGGTGGCTTCACGGCAGAGCTGAATCGTATTAATGGATCTTCGATTGGACACGATATAGAGGAAGATGACTGCTTGGTACTTAAAATTCTAAAATGGTATAATAAGTAAAGTTAGAGAATAAAATGAAAGTAACAGCCAAATTTCTTGATATTGTTTAGAACGAAGAGGAAACTCCTGTTGATCCCTCTGGAGTTACCCGGTTGAGTGATTTGAGTGAAGAAGATGCTAAAAGTATTCGACCCATTCTTCTAATGGAGCTTACAGCTCAGTGTGATTATTCAAGTATTCAAGTGAGAAAGAGGAAAATTCAAAAGGGCTTGAAAAAGAATTTGTCAGGAGAGGATGGTGCAAGCATCTTGTTTGGTATACCATTGGAAGTTTTGTTACTCAAGGATCGGCAAATTACAGGAGATAGCAGTTTGGAAGTGCCAATTATATTTGAGAAGGTTACAACAGTAGCAAATTCTAGCGGTATTTTAATAATTATTTAGAGGAGATAGTGATCAGATT
>JAHZNA010000257.1:0-24795 GCA_027743935.1 Sinodicranocentrus sp. ZH6
ATGATTTCTTGCTTTGTGGCGATAACTTTCTGCGAATCAATTGTCGGCTACATATGGAAAAATATGAAGCTGTGTTACACATATGAATATTTAAATTTTAACAGTTTGCAGTATTAAATATTTGACCAAGAATCTAAATTACTTTTAAAGCTCCCCCTTCATCTCCTCCTTCGTCCCAGTTTCCAAATATTTTAGCTTCCATTCGAGGGAAACTGTTGGAAATTTCAACAAGATGGTCGACGACGTTCAAAACTGCAGTTTCCCAGTCATCAAACGACGGAACCGGGATCAGTTGGTTATGATGACTGATGAAACGAACGACGAATTTGGGTCGATGTATCAGTTGCTGTAATAAATTATGTACATACTCTTTCATAATTATGGAATAATTTTCAGTTATAAATTTCAGTAAAATCATATTAAGTACCAATCGGCAGCACATAAAATCCTTATATTCCTCAAGACTTTCGTTGAACAACTCCAATAGATTTGTTTGCATAACAGTGGCAACACAATTGAAGAAAGCTTTCATTCTTGCCTCATCATTGGCCTTGGGGACCATGTTTCTTTTGGCAGCCTGAATAAACCACCAAGTGTAAATGTGAAATGTGTATTACGAATCTGACTATATCAGATCTTGTTTCACTTACTCCAATAAGCGTGCTCTGAATGCCTTTAACCCACTTCCGCAGTAAAAGTCCACGAACGTCATCAATCATGTGCTTTGCTGTATCTCTGTAATATCTTAGGGTGAAAGCATCCTTTTGCTCGCCGAGAGTGTAACAATCCACGTAACGCAGGTTGCTACCAATTTCGTACAAATATAGCAGTTCAATAACATGGAAACTCGTTAACTAGTAGCAGTTATATATGGAATGAACATTACCTAAACACAGCTTTCCAAACCATATTCAAATAGGCAAGCACAGGATTAACCGCATGAAGATGTTTCAAAAGCCTCTTCTTGCAACGCATCACATCAGGATGCCAAGGCTTTGGCACTTTTCGTAACATCGGGTCACTTCTAGGGCCCGAGTCCAATTGAGCCACTGAATGTATATCAGGCTCATGAAGGACGAAATCAATCATAGCCTTTTTTACTGCCACCCTGTATTCATCACATACGTCCTCAGACAGAGATGCAGTAAGTGTGGCATAGCTATGGCGCAACTTCATTGGGACATTTTTCCAAATATTATTTAGCCATTTAGATTCAATAGGTCTTATGTTAATTGCATCCAATCCATTGTGAATATAAAAGGAGTATCGTAGTTCTCCAAGATCTTTCTCGTTAGGTTCAAACAAAATATCAAGCTTCGGAAGTTTCCCATCATCCGTCTCGAATGAGTCTCCCATCATGTGAAAAATCTGATCTGCAGGTACAATATTTTGGGTTGGGGGAATCATGCTATGAATGAGCTTTACCAATGCCCGCCTGAATTCCTCCCGTTTTCTGGCTGCTTCCGCCCATTCCTTAGCTTTAGTCTGTGGGTAATGTCAAAGCGTGGTCCAATTATTTTTATGCAACATTATGAGGGAAGTAAATGGCTGCTTAAACAGTTTTCAAAGTTCGATTTAAATCTGTGTACCGTGGGAGCTTTCTTCTTCCTTTCACTTGGCATAACATGAATGGAATCTTGTCGATTCCCTTTCCTTTTCCTCCTTTGCCGAAACAAGCCTTCAGGGATTGTGTACAGATCTTCCGCTACAACTTCTGGACCTCTGTCTGATGCTCTTACTATAATTGCAGCGGGATTGGTGATTCTGGCTATGTCTCCAGCACCACATTGTTGATGTGAATACCCTCGGCCAACCCCAGTGCCCCCACATTGGGTTGCTACACGAGTACCCTCTGATTTGAGACCTTCATCCTTTGCTTTCGATTCCTCAAATAAATCCTATAAGTTGGCAGAAAAAAAAGATAAAACCAATGCAGAAAGTTTTCTAAATTGCCAAACTTGATTGCGAATATGGTGATATAGGATAGCTATCAACTGTACCTCTAGTTTAAACGGTCGTATCGCTTTGTCTTTTTCAGCGTAGCGATTTGACATGATTAGAGATATATGAAACAACAGCTACAAAAGTACTGTGGATGAGAGTTGTGAATTAATTGTATAACACTTGTTTCTTCTGAAGCATTTATTTTACGAAAAATAACAGTGAAAATGAAGTTTATGAAGCATTGAAATGAACGTATGTGTTTTGAAAGAGAAATGAAGCCGAACGAGATGTGCATTTTCATCAATTTCTCGGCATTGATTTTCCCAGTAAACAACTCACGTTGCCACTAGATATAGGTAGACACGGTTTCAGGCATTGTGAGGTTTGGAGAATTATACACAGGACGACATGGTAGTCACTAGTGGCAGTGCAGTGCGTCATAGGATTTGGTAAATTAAGATAGGAATGTAATTTATTTTATCCAGAGTTACAACTAGGTAGGTGGCATTGGCGTTATAGATTCACACGGTGATTCATTTGCACATCAATGGACTAAATTTAAAGCCAAACAATATGGACTACTGTAACCTGAAGTGATACTAATCTTATATGTAAGTCTAACAGGACAATATGTACTCAAAATATTGATTAATTTACCGAAAACTATTTATGTATACGGATATTTTAGCATTTATAATTTTTCGTATGTATTGTTCATTTGAAATTGTACAATAAGTTATGGTTAGTGCGACTTTCATAATAACGCAGTGCTCATGTGGTAAAATTAATTATTCTCTATAAATCACAATTTAAAGTTCAATATACGTAGTAGACGAAATGCGAGATTGAAAAACTGCTGCTGCTGCTAATCCTGGTTATAAATCAATCCAACTACAAAACATGAATGTTAAGAACAGCACCGTTATGACCAGCACAACAGCAAGCTTCACGGATAAACCCTCTGTAAAATAATTACATTTTATCGTAAAAATAGATTAAGTCGTTTCATAATTTAGACATATAGATATCATGTCTTACTTGTCTTTTCTATGTAGTGTATATTTATCTGATTATCCACAGATATGCTGACAACAGCAGCATCGCATTCGGCTAACACAGCTTCCTCATTTGGTTGTGCAGGAGGGAGGAACGCAAGACCAGTTACAAAAGTTTTGTGCGCCCTTTCAATGTGCTTCAATCTCTGAAACAGATTAATTTATGTTTACATATGCCTTTTAAAAATGCCAAATTTAATTACTATTACATTTTTAAACAGTTGACAGTACCTGTAAACTATATGCAATATATATGTCTACGTCTCCATTCGACATAGACCCAATAGCAATATAACGGCCACATTTACTAACTGCAAGAGCTGATAGCGCTTCGCCAACACATGAAACTTGTGACAGAGAAAATGATGGGCCAGTCCACTGTTGAATGTAGGATTTATTTTGCTTATAATTTATAGGGTTTAATATCACAAACAAACGGGTGACGTTGCGTTTATCCTCAACTAATCCGAACCTTAGAATTAGGAAAAGTTAAGTTATAGTACGTTTATAAACTAGCTAGATACTAACTAATGGTGATTATATTTATTTTCATACCTGGCTCTTTTGTATCTGAACTTTCCTTCATCTTCTGGTGGTAAATCGAGTGCACAATTAAGTTTAGCATCCACCAACGACCAAATTTTACAAATACCATCGCCACTGATCACAGAAATCTGCATTAAAATCAATACATTGAAGCATTTTGATAACACAAATCGCATAACTCTCGCACAATACGAGAGCACATACTATCTCTGCATACCAGCTTTCGATCAGGACTAATATCAACATCCGAAATTTCTTTCTTTGATGCATTAATGTTGTTTCGTAAAATCATTTCTGGAAAATTCCAGATTCTTAGTACTCCATCTGCACCACCCGAGACTAAAAGTCTTGAATCTGGACTAAATACAACAGACCTTTGACAAGGATCTGTTACGCTGTAGGATAAATTAAAATTTAATTAAAACACGACTTTGCCCAATACCATGTGAAACTTAAACGCATATGACTTAACGAAGCATAAGTACCTAAAATCAGTTTGGACGCTGACAATAGTTTGAATATCGAACACCAGATCACCAACAAAACTATCTGACATGCCTTCATTAGAATCTTCAGCTTCTTTTGTTGACGGAGGATTCCCATTTGCCACCGTTCTTCGTCTAACATTAGAATCGTCTTTTTCTAGATTGAGTATACCAATAAAATTAACTTCCTGCAAAACCAAAGAATTCCCAAGTAAACTACATACAAATAATCATACCAGAATCAGTGGAACTAGGAGCAGCTTCCTTTTCTCGAGGGCGAAGTTTAATTTGATATACAAAACAGTCTGAATCTTTTCCAGCCGCCAGGAACATTCGTTTTCCATTCCCCAAGGATCCAATCGAAGAATTCATTACAGACGAATCTCCCGTGTTGTAACGTTGAACTTCATATGCAACGTACCCATTATTTTCATAGCCAATTTCACAAATCGCCTAGAGCAGTAAAGGAGAGCATTAGTACTTATCGTTAGTACACATATACGCAGCAGTTGACATAAAATGTAAAATTTTATTATTTAGAGTTCAAACATACAAATCCATTGAAAACTCCTGTGTTTGCGGCACCTCCGCCTCCAGTAACTATAACGTGGTTGCAAGAAAGTGGACTAACACTATAGAGGGGGAAATTAATTTTTCCTTGTGCTGGAACAGCCATTTTTGAGATTTCTGTTCCTTTTTCTTTCGTCCGTGTAGTATTACTCTATGATATAAATGACAATTTAAAAAAATATAATTAGAAATAGATGAAAGATGATATTGTATTTAACGATTCCTTCTACTTACCGACACACAGCATTAAAAAGTTTTCAATTCAAAGATTGGCAGCCAACTGGCTGCAGTATGTTGCAAAACAAATCCAAATGATCTACTTTCGATTGACTATGACTATGACTGAAAAATATAAAAACACTAAAGATTTACTTTAAATACAATGAAAGGTCGATTATCTTCAGACAATTTAAATTTCCACCACTGCTGCAATCTAATCTAATGCAGTAAATAATAAAAACTCAAAAATAAAACAATCTCACAGACAGACACAAGACGACAGGAAGCTATAGACAATTTTTTCAATTTTATTTATTTATTGAATACTATTTAAATATTTGTGACAATAAGTAGGGCAAAGAATACCACCTCCACTGAATCGTCCCTAATCTAACCCTTTTTTCCCTACAATTCACAATTTGTTCGATACGCCCGAGTGAAAATAAAAGAAAGTTTTTGATAAATGTTGTTGATAGCAGCAGCAGCAGCGGTGCGAGATTTCACAAGCAAACACATACACACACACCACAACATAAATACAACTACAACTCACACAAGCACACGTCGACACATTCCAGCTGGATTACCCTCACTGCACACAAGACAATTTCACTTTCATCAAAAAACCCAAATGTTTCTCAAAGAGTGTGTGAATGAAATGGAGAAATTCTTGGAAAATTGCATCGGGGCAAGTTGAAAATTATGCGGGAAAACTTTCTCAGCTGAAGAAGACCATTATTGCAGTTAGGGTTATGGTGCACCACCATCCAGGTAGCTTGGGAAATGGAAATAGATAAGATAACCCTAGAAATTCACGTGGAAGTGGAATGGGGATAACTTACGGACATTACATGGGACTCTTTAATAATACGGTTTGGTATGCTAACCGATGAACGGTTTTTGTTGTTGTTTTTTTGTACATAGTATGTATGTATTCATTCTTGTACATTGTCATAAATGTAATCGGATTTAATTGACTTTATATGTTGTTGAAAGGACATGACCGTGATTTGACGTTTACTCATTACTGATTACAGTACAACGCACTACGCATAGCACAACAAAGACTTGGCTTGGCATGATGGCCTGCCTTACTAAATTGACTCATCAGCTATATTCAATATTGAAATGTTATTGCAAGATATTTGATGCAGGGTCGTTTGTTTGACCTGACGTATACTGTCGATTCTTCCTTCACCCTTTAAAGATAAGATAAGATAAGATGATCCTGTAGTTTGCAAGCGCTAGCGAGCTTAGGAAATCGTCGGTGCCGTCTGTGTACGTGTGTATCAGATTTGAGCGAGCTGTTATTAGTTGTTGTTGTTAGTCATTAGTCGTTTTCGACTCGACGGATTTAATTTGACGTACCCTCAAAACAAGTAGAAGTTTTGCAGCAGAGACTGTTCGCAGGTACTTCATTTTTCCGAACAATGTACTGATCGCAAGTGGTCAAAACAACACACTTCATACGCATATTTGGTTTAGTTGATTGGATTGCGAGACGCAAGTTATGCTGAACAATATTATTACAAAAGATAGATGGATGAAAGTTGAACTTTTTGGTTGCGAAAAAAATTATAATTCAAGGTGAGGGTGTTAGTACGTTAGTTGGTGTGCTAGGTTAAGTTTGTATTCGTACACCGTTCGTACATAGTCATTTAGTTTATACGGTTTAAAAGTAATTAAAAGATTATAATTCCCTTTAATTCTAGATAAGCTGATAAGGAATTCCAGTTGATAATAAATCACAGAATCCTTTGTTTTTTGCATTCTTTACGCTGCAGCGCGCTGTCCACAAGGACTTATTCAATGTCTACCAATGCTAACACTCCACTTCATTAAATGTGTTTCTTGAGCATGGAAATGCTTAAAAATGCAATTAAGCATCGAACTGCTTTGGGCAGGAAGTTCTTGAAGAAAACTTCCTTGGTTATGCTCAAATTTTCTTTGACAGCTGCAGCCTTTCTACTAATTTGTGAATATTTGATTTATCCAGTGGTTTTATTACAGGTAATATACATACATGTACCTACTCTATACTTACACCTAAATTATGCTGAATATAAACTGGTTGGTAAATTCTATTGAGAAAAATGCAAATTAAATTATGCTGATTAATATTGAATGGCATCCTCAGTGCTCTTGGCCAAACAATGGGGAAAATTTCCCGAGTAACAGTGACGAGCAAATAAGGGCAATGTTTCTTGCTGATACACATCTCCTAGGACCCTTCCGAGGTCATTGGTTCGATAAATTGAGACGGTAATATTACTATTCCAAAAGTAGAAGAGAATCAGAACAAATTGTTTATGATATCATAATTCCCATAGTTTGTGTTTAATGTATCGTAACAAAAACTGTCTGCATAGGGAGTGGCAGATGCATCGTTCCTTCCAAACAGCCATGACCTTATTTCAACCAGAGGCAGTTTTTTTCTTGGGTATATGCGAGCGTCATTTGTATGCATATAAACTTCAAAAAAATATTTTCCAACAAGTGTTTAACGTATTCTGTTGGGAACATAGGGGATGTATTTGACGAAGGAAACTGGGTAAATCAGCAGGGCTTTAGAGACTATGTCAGGAGGTTTCATGATTTGTTTTCTGTGGAAGATAACGGAAAGACTCGCAGTTTTGTTGTAACGGGAAATCATGACATGGGATTTCATGACGCGTAAAGATAAGCTAAGCTTTTAAATGCCTTTTTATCCCTGATTAAAGGGATTTTATGTACTGAAATTAGACATTTCGTTGAAAAAGTTGTTTTGTCTGTGTAGAATCATCCCGCACTTGCATCAGCGATTTAACAAAGCCTTTAATACTACATCGGTCAGGCTTCTGAAGCTAAAAAACATGAATTTCCTTTTACTAAACAGCATGGCAATGGAGTTGGATGGTTGCTTTCTATGTGCAGCTGCAAAAGAATCTCTACAAAAGATTTCGAGTATGTTTTCACTTTGTTACTAGTTTATGATATGGTGATTATGTCGATTGAAAATTGCATAGTATTGGGCTGATATAATGCAATGAATGATAAAAATTACACTTGCTAACAACTTTTAGGAACTTTGGAATGCGAAGAAAATCCAGAACTTTGTTCAGAACACCGCCTACTTAAACCAAACCCCAACATAGTTTATAGTAAACCTATTTTATTACAGGTGTGTAGTTATTTACCACTCTATTGAAGTTTTGTACGACAAAACCTTTAGATAGTTTGACTAACTTCTCTTCAATATAGCATTTTCCAATGTTTCGGGAATCTGATGAGAAATGTACAGGAGAGGACACTGCTCCAGGCGAAGAAAAAAATTTAAAATTTCGTAAAGCTTACGATTGTCTTTCTGAAGACTCTAGTCAATTTCTACTCCAGCGAATTAAACCTAGACTGATTTTATCGGGTCACACCCATCATCATTGTATTACAGAGCACCAATTGAAGAACGAACCATCTTCGTCAATTTTGGAATACTCTGTTCCGTCATTTAGCTGGAGAAATAGAAATGACCCTAGTTTTTACCTGGTATGAACTGGCTTGAATTAATATACATATCATTTTCCAGTTTCCAGCAGTTAGATTATTTTGCACTTTGCACAATGATTAAAATTAGTGAGAAACACTTACTATTATTTGCCTTGTAATTTTTGTGAAATGATTTTACACGAAAACTAAACTACTTGTTTTGTTTGTAATACGCAGGCCGTCATCACACCAACGGATTATTTTCTTTCCAAGTGTTACCTACCCAAAGAATCTATAGTATATCGCTTATATGCTCTTGGAGGATTAATTCTCATACTTTGGATCCTCCCTACAAAGTACATTGCCGAAAATATAATTTTGTATCTCAAACAAACCCTTCCGGTGAATTCTCATAAAAGACAATAACTGGGAGTAATAAAAAACCTGCTGTGCTAAATATGCCGGGAACATTTCTTAAATTCATTTCCCCCATCTACATATAATTGTATAGTTAATTCTTAACGTTGATAACGGAAGAGAAATGGGAAGCGAAAAAATTCACTTCGTGTAATTCGGCAATTAAACTCATGGGTGCAATCTTCAAGTCAGGTCAGTTAGGTATAGGTTTCATTCATTATCTAACACTTTGTGCGGTTCTTGTAATAAACACTGAATCGGCTCAATATTTTGACATTAAAAATGCAAATCGTTTTGTTTCTTGTCTCTCTCTCTCCAATGCATGAGTAAGGTTTCAGCAAGTGGTTCGGCCGTTCAGGAACGGGTATTTTATGTTAGTGTGTCAGTTATAATTATGTGAATGTTAAGACACGTTTCATGTTACTCGATTTCTGATTCTTTTATATATGTTTAACCAACTAATGCTAGACACGCCAAGGTTATGGTAGTAGACAAAGACTCATCATGGTAGGCAAACTTTATTTTCTCGGGTTTCCATTAAATTGGATTATAATTAACTTTGGTTAATGTTGCAGTTGCATTCATAGTACTGAAAAATACGACCCGGGCGCTTTTCTCCCAATGCACTTCCACTTTGATTCGTGGAGCCAAGAGTGAAGCCATATTTGACGATCATTCGTATGTGTTTAGTTGGGTTGATGGGAATGTCGTATTTACTAAAGATGCTCAGACACATTCCTAATTTAACCTTCATGGCATGTTTTCAAGGTAATTTTTGAGAAACTTTTAATCTGCGGTGACATTCCAAAACTTTACCTACCTACCTGTAATGTATGGGTATCGTATTGTATTTATCGTTTCAATCTAAGAACCGATTATGTAATATTGGCGGTAAGTCTGTGAAATCGTTGGCTCCCATAAGTATATTAAATTCATTTACTACATAGACACCACCACAGCGAATACAAATGCATACTTTGAATTTCGATCCGACGGCATGATCAACTTCGATTTTAAATCATCACTACGACGTGTTTGATTTATGATTCGATGGTTAAAAAATGAGATATTAAAGTTTAAGGTTTGCAAAGTACAAACGTTGCAGATCACTGCGTTTTATTACGCAAAATACATTTTTTGTCAAAATTAATATTATACATATGCTATAATTATAATTACTTATAAGCTTCTAACTCAAAAATGACTATCCAGTTGTAATACAGTCTGTCAATTTTTTGAGTTTCTGTTGCAAGACTCTTTCTACATATTTCTGCGTAAAAGCTTGCATTAATATTTTGATACATTCATAATACATTTTTTAAAATTAGTAACACCTAATGTTTATATACTATGGCAGTAATTTTGAACATTACTGAACATAAAAGTTTCCATAAGCCGTTCTTTTGATTCCATTCAACTGTATATTTTGTCAGGAAAGAGATTCGAGGTTTCACGAGATTTTGATTCCTGGAACACAGAGGTCTCGTTACGTTTCATGGAATGTCTGACTTCATATTAAAGAATCTTGTCCAAATCCTCTCATTTTCAACCAGGATACCTATGAGGTAAGGCTTCAGAGACTCCTCTGCTTCTTTGCTGTGTCCAACACTACGAAATGCAAGAGTTGCATCAAGTCCTGCATATTCCAACATCACTTCGTCTCCTCCGGGATGCTGCGAATTCAACACCAAATATTTATTAACTAAAGCATAATCAAATTATTGATATGCTTTTATTTAAACTATTTATTTTTATTTATTTAAAGGTACCAATATAACGTGGAAAAGTAAGTAAAGTATTTTGGATAATTCTATGAATATTATTTCGCTCACCGAATCGAGAAGCGTTGTAACGTCATATACTCTATCATATAGAATTATCCAGCAATCATGCGACATATCATGAAATGAAACATCTTGAAGTGTGAAAAGTGGTAAGCTGGATTCTTTGTCGAATCCAGCGGATGAATACTGGTTCTGGGAATTAGAGGATCTTCTCCTCCACAGACTAGTCAGAATATTAGGTGCTTTAGTGCTACCTATAATGTTGCTAGGTCCTTGATGATCTTTATCGTTGGAAGCAGGTGCTAATAATGGTGGGCTAGAAACTCCGAGATCCCCCACTATTGTACTCAGCATCTGTATACAATTGTTCATGTCAAATAACTATAGGCCACCAATAGACCATTGCATTAGTTCACGTTCATACGCAGTGGGTTTAAGGGTCACTCAGTATAATGCAGATATTTATTAACAAAGTTTTCCGGTTAATGGGGTTACAACATTTTGTACCCATTTGA
The DNA here is from genome assembly GCA_027743935.1 of Sinodicranocentrus sp. ZH6. NCBI lineage: Eukaryota > Metazoa > Arthropoda > Collembola > Entomobryomorpha > Entomobryidae > Sinodicranocentrus > Sinodicranocentrus sp. ZH6. The sequence continues at coordinate 10,998 of JAHZNA010000257.1, forward strand.
TTTTGGCATGCTATTGAAATTACAATTCACAAAGTAAAGTAAGCAAATCCGACTGAATTTATAAAAAGCTTTGTGTGTTGCTGTTGATAAAATGGGGCGGAGTGAGATTACGAACAAAGAGAAATATAAGAATTTTGTCTTGTAAATTTTAGGATTTTAACTGGAATGTAACTGTGAGTTAGTGTGTATACGAAATTTTCAGTAAAAAATATGATGACATTTACCATAACTTTTTCTATGCATATGGCAATTACATGCCGGAATCGCTATCTCAAAAACTTGCGTGACAAGACTAAAACTCACCTGATAACCTAGGGCAGCAGCTGCAATGGTTCCGCTTGCTGTATATTGCATGACATTTTCTATGAGACCATTTGATCCTTCGGACATGATTATGCTGATTTTTTGGGCGTAATGCTGCGGTGCTCGGACGGACAAAATTACCACACTGGATTTATGTAACTATCACTAACTGGCGGTTTAATGCGCCTTGTTAAAAATTTAGCCGCTGAGCGACATTTCCCCTTTTTGGAAGGAAAATCGTCCAAAAGTAAACGTTCACAGATAAAAACCTCTGTACTTGATCCGAAATAAATAAATTTATAAATTGCACAAGCAGTTTTGAAATACTAATGCAAATCTCGTAGTTTATAGTCAACTGGATCAGTATAATTAAACTTTCTTGAGTATTTCAACATGTAATTTGTGAAAATGTGAAGATGTGTCGCAGAATGAATCGTGTGAGTACCACAAAATGAGAAAATATATCTTGCGGAGTGGTCAAGCTGTCAGAGTCAACTAAATGTTTACTTGTCGACTCGAACCACTTTTATGCAGGTGGACTTAGACTTAACATGCACTAAGTAATACAATTTTTTCATGAGATTATACAGGTTTCTTCCTTGTGAATGCGGGCTGAGTGAGTGGATAGAATATTGTTTCATACAAATGCACACCTTATCTCAACGAAGAATAAGAGGAAGCAGAGTTTACACTTGTGTACGATTATGTACAACACGATGTCTCATTCACAATTTTACACCGAAGACCACATCGATGGAGGTTGTTGTATTCAGAACCAGACTACTATACAGAATACAGATATGATGAGAGACGTTTAAAGTAGAAATTGTCGAGACAGGTAAACAACTACAACCGGTGATGTGTCACTGAATTTTCTTTCAAACATCTGATTTCGACAGAGGGTATACGTGAGAGTTCTCACTGAGCCATGTCAGAAATTTGCCATTTTTTGAAATATTATAAATGACCTCTAATAAATCTCTTGTAATCACACTCAATGTACGCTGTCAACCGTAATTTTCTGCTGATTGTTTTAACTATTAATCTATGACATTTTTATTTATCCTAGCATGGTGTTAACATGTAAATATCAAAAACGCAAAACACCTACGATAAGTTGAAAGGCAAAAAGATAAAACCACGGGAGAAAAAAAGTGGGCCTTTTTTAGCCATTCATTTGCATACGTGTACTCATTTCTGCGTAGTAGTTAGTATCCTTAATTACATATTATTCCAATTTATATAAACAATAGTGAATAAATATCATTTTCCCATCTCATCAATGTAATTAATGGAATGGCATATCAAGCATAATGTGTATTTATTAAGATTTTAAGCTACCTAGGTTGTAGGTATATATCAAATATTATACAAGTGTATTGATATTGATGAATTGACGCCATCACCCTACTTACTTGCTTTGGACCAAGATACGTCCACGAAAAACTTGGACGGTTTGGTTTAGTGTACAATTGCATAAGCATAACCTATTTGTCTGATTCCAATCTTTTGGGTCAATTTGGGTCTACTAATAATGATAACCTTTCCTTTTTACAGCCACATTCTTTCCTTTACATCCAATCTTTGTAAGATGATTTAAATAAAAATATCCTCATGACTTGTTTTCTTGCAAGGGTTGAAATAATCTTCATCCGTAGTTAATATCTTGACGTACGATGTTGAGCATGTTGGAATTACAATCTACAAGGAAAGATTTGAGGAAACCTGGAATAGGAAACTGGGCAACGTCTAAATTCACAGAGCAAAAGTAAGTATGACAAGAATGAATTCAAATCCAACAGTGATGTGATAGTGATAATACATTCATATTCATGCGTATAATGTATAAAAGAACGACGTGATCACAAAGTTTGCAGAATACGCAATTGCTACTTCTACAATAAATTTGTTGAACATGTTCTAACTGTTTGGTTGAAAATGTCTTTTTCACGTTATCCCTGACTTTTGCTGTAAGTATCCAGTTTATTTTGCGGTTTCCCTAAACGCAATTAATTCCTTGATAGCAGTTAATTATAGGGAGCATGTGACGATAACTTCATGTGTTGGTCAATCTGTATTTTTCTCTGGGTTGCGTAACTTGTATAACATCCCTTTCAACAATGAAGCAGCAGATGCGTCCAATCATTATATGAGGACAATTATATCGCTTTGTTGCCAGACTATTATGCTAATAATCTTTACGGCTGTTCATGAATTTTCTCGTTAGAAACCCTTCCATGATTATTATATACATATATTGTTTCAAAATTTTGCTGAATTTGACTGACTGCAGAAGATAGCAAATGGCAAGTGCAGAGAGTAGAGGAGTTGTCAGCCCATCCTCTAAATATGTAGATTTCTTTCAAAACCACAAGAACCCACACACACACACCACCACCCGTCAATTGATCACACAATTTTTTGATTATGCGAAGGATAAAGATAACCCAAGCTGTTGATAGGAGAACTTCTCGTTCATAATTATTTAATTTTAATACAGCATTTTATCATCATTATTTCGTATACAAAATAATTGGTTATTTCTTGTCCTACTGGAATTTTAAAGAGAATGCGAGTAAAATGTCTTTTTTTAGACCGTCGTACTATTGACTATTGATGAGGATTTCACATTTAGGATAGGAGACTTAAGTCAAGGAGCCAGCAGAATTGTGATTTTTAGAAACTTGTCTGGTAATAACAAAATCACTCCGTTCCACCATAAAAACATATAAAACACTTAAATGCATATTTATGGCATTATTTGTCTTTACGGAAAAAGTTCAAGTTCATTTGAGTTCAAATTCAAAGTCAATTTTAAAGTGCAAGTGGTGGGTGCTATGCATAAATAAAACGACTTTTGTATGACCCTTCTCATCAACATGATTTCGCATAGTGTAGCGCTAGCCATCAAATGTGACTTTTAAAAGGTTGCTTATCCACATCAGTTAGCAAGTTTTTCAGTAAACAGTTCACCAAAACATTAATCAGATGACAGTAGTCCCTTATCATCGCTCAGATGACTACTTTTTTGTTGTCATTTTTCGGCGTATTTGTAACTTACTCAAGAAACGAGCACATAATTTATGCAATAACTGCAAACGCAGATAAGGATAAAAGTTTATACTCAAATATGACCTTTCACTTTAAGCAATCTTGTAATCTCACGAGGCATGCATTTATAATATAGCGAACTAAACGTCAGAGCGAAGTCATTTTCTCAGAACCAAATCAGGACGTAATATACAACAAGAGTTAGAATTTATGCAGGTGATGCATGTACATAATGAATGAAAATGCAATGTGCAATACAACTGTGCACTGTGCATATTATTGTGTAAGCGAAGAGATTAAATTAGTTTCCAGACATCAGTAAAAGATAAATGACAGAAATAAATATGCTAGTTTCCATTCAACTTTAGTGACGTATGAACAACGAGTTCGATTGGGAAAGGGCATTTTTGTTTCTCTGCCACTTTTCTCCCCATTCAAAAGGGAAATTAGAACCGACGTAAAACCCGTTGAAGTTGATAAAATGATAAATATATCAGAAAATGGTTACATTGTACATACAGTTGCTCAATCGTTACATGAAATCAATAAAGCTTCCTTCGACAAAACTCATTGTCAGTCAATTTACCTGGTGAAGGTTGATTGAGACAGAAGAGTGGATATATAATAGTTACATTGTACATACAGTTGCTCAATCGTTACATGAAATCAATAAAGCTTCCTTCGACAAAACTCATTGTCAGTCAATTTACCTGGTGAAGGTTGATTGAGACAGAGTGGATATATAATATGTATAGGTGATAGTGATACTCCTTTACCTTCCCTGAATATCTTTCATTGAACACACATGAAGCAAAGAAGGTGAAGCCACAGTAAAAAGAACGATGAAGGCTACTGATATCGTTGAGCAAGCGTGCATGAAATAGGACATGTTAAAATATTTCTTTGGTGCGAGTAAAAATGCACAATGTTATGCACATTTAAGAACTACACGTAAGTATATCTAGCGATCTCACCAACAATCTCAAGTGGTATATGAAGAGCTGAGTAAAAATCGTTTCACGTTCATTCCATGCACATGATGCTTTATCACTGTAAAAGCACCTGCGAAATCCCATCGATTGCCAAAGAGTACTGCTTCTTTCACCCCAAAAACTGTAACAATTTATCTTTTATGTATAGCCCACCTAACTACATGTCATGCCATGCCAGTGTTCAAGTACCCAGGAGTCCGATTGAGGGAAAGTGTTGCTCTCCTTTCCCCTATCCACATTCATGATTACGCAAGGATTTGTGCTGTCGTTGCTGAACAAATTGGAGAATTTTTTTGCATTATTAGATGGTGGATATAGGCTATCAAAGTGGGCTTTGAACTTGTTTAATTCAATTTGCCCATTACCGCTCCACACGCTAGGAAAGTTACGACCCAAAAAATCGGACTTCCTTGCCAATCTGAAGACTCGGTGTGGTCACGACTGAAGTGATCTCCTAAATAAATCAACGACTTGAGATCCTACCACATAGCTGTAATATATGAAAGGGTCCGTCTGGAAAGTCTAGAATGTAAAAGGGGGAGGATGTGTTGGCACCGAAATTAGAATGCAATCATGCAATTGCAAAAAATCCTTGCGTTTTAGTTCTCTAAACTTCTCGCTTTGAGAGGTAATTAGAAAGCCAGCAGAAGTTGGTGCCATTGCGTAATTGGTTAAACTAAGCTCTATCGTGACCATATCCCGAGCATAATATGACGTATAGCTGCTGCACCGTGAAAATGCTTTTATTATTTTATAGTTATGCATCCAGCTTCATTTCATCCCGAAGGACGAAAAAATGAAATCATTTATAGTTAATTGGTTCAGCTTGTAATTAAGTCGTAGGGTTTAGTATAGAATTCCACATAATTCAAAGCGATCCGAAATGAAGCACCTGTGTTAGATGAAAAGCACACTCAACCTAAAAACCATATCCATTGCATCTAAATTACCACCACCACTATGAACGATCTCAGGGGGACAATAACCAAACCTTGTAGTGTGTATACTTTTTTTACAGCTCATGAATATAGAATATAGAGCAATATCCTTAACAGTAAAAAGTTGCCTTGTCTTCATTCCTATGTAATATAAGAATTTACTCTTTTGTACACGTACTCATACAGCAAAAGAAGAAAAAAAACTATTTTCATATGCCAATGATGGAAGATGCTCGCACTCAGTTTGGAGTAGAAGCGGATTTGAGAACACCACAGTGGAACCAAAGGATATGTAATGATGATTCAAGGATTTGCTTATTCAAATGTACAAGTTTGCTCAAACTATTACAATACGAAAACATCTACACATTCACGACCAACCTTCCGCTTCCAATTTACATCAACCACGTAAAGAAAGGAAATAGAGATAGGGGGTTAAAGCATAAAAACTCATTTTATTTTCAAGGAGCGACGAGAGGGAGCAGACAAGCAGGTTAACGAATGATATAATAAAATGGATCTGTAAAAAATGCATTACAGTCATATCCGGTATCGTTTCTCTTAAATTTCGAATGTGCACTCGTTCTGTACGGAATACCCTATCTTCACAGTTTTATCTTTGGTACACTAAATTTTGTGCAAAGCTTAAAAAATCTACATGTATTTTATATAAGCACATTACTGTGCTCATAAAATTGAAGAAAGGCCTTTACTGAGGAAAAAAACTGAAGGGGAAGCAACTTGCATTATTAGCGTGGCAATAGAAAAGGGCATTTTCGGGTTTTCAGGGATATCTAAATAACAACTCTGGCTAACACACAATACGACATACAATAATAAAAGTAAAAAGCAAAAAAAAAGTCAAGAGAGAGAGAAAAAAGAGTTGGTTCAAGCGAAGTTTTTTTTGCCTAAGCCATCGGAGCGAGCCCCGCAAGCGAAAAGAGTAAAGCTTCTTTTTTCTGTTGTACTTATTATACTGATTCAAGGAAAGTGCACAACAGCCAAAGCCAACTAGCCTGTGGCAGACTTTTGGCGAAAAAAGAAGTATAAAATGCAATGCAACGTGCACTCGTGCCCTGCTCTGCTCTGAATGCTCATGGTGGCTCGATGTGGTGGTTTAGGTTTCGTTTTGGTCTTTCTATCTAACTGACTGACGGTGGAGGAATTTTCGGGATGAAACGCATGTCAGAGGACTAAGCTGGTAAAGGGAAAAGCTGGCCATGTATACAGGCAACGGCACATTACAAATGTACCTAGTACAAACACAAAGACACTAGCAAGGCAAGCAAGCGGGAATGTGTGAGGAAAAAGTCGGGAATAAGTTGTGAAGTAGCGAGAGCTTCACAGCGAACCAGAAGATTCGTCTGTGATAGCGACCCCCAACTCCTACTACACTTTTCCTGCATTCTCACTGCTGCCTCTTGGTCACCAAATTCACCATCTACATAAATTTGCCAACGTGAAATGGAAAAATAGCTGGCTGGCGAAAAAAGAGTGAGACCGAGAAAAGAAAGAAAGGAGCTAAAGAAGTGAAGTAGAAGCAAGTTTGTGCTTCTCTTCTATCCTTATCCTATCCTGGGGCTGACTCTACTAGCACTTTTTCTCATTCCAACATATGACTGAAAGATTCACTCTCTCGTTTACACCATGAGTGACTATTTTCTTGCAAGTAGTAGTGTTTGTGTGTATGTTGTGTGAGGAGGAAGAAAAAGAAAGAGAGAAAAAAACGAGCGAGCGAACTAAAGGCTTTCTTAAACCAAACCACTATAGGTTTGCAAGATAGAAAAAAAATTAAAAAAGAGTTGAAGTTGAGTGCATGATGATACAAGACCGGGAATCCGGCTTGGCTCATCACAACAAACCCATCACATCCAACTTTGGTACACATAGGCATCTAAGCCATTGTGCTCATATATACACCACACCACAGTCACGAATCAAAGTCAACTAACTTTGTGCAGCTTAACTTCCTCCCTAAATCCATACGCTTCATAATACTTCTCATCGAGGAAAGACTTGAAACATGTAGGGTTCACATTTGGTATGTTACACATTCTTCAAGTTGAAGTGGAATCCTCCTTTTGCTATTCTAGAAATAAGGGTAGACGAGAACAGAAAGCAAAGCTAAATCAACGGCGTGGAGTGAGAGAGAAAAAACGTGGTGGTAAAACCTTGTGAAAAAAGAGATTGCTTCCTAGTCTCGTTGATTTTTGTGAGAAGAGCTAGAATCTTTCTCTAGTGTGCTGATTTCCTCTTGCTGCGAAGACTCTCTCTCTCTCTTCTGTAATCAACAAGAGGATGGGGAGCAGCATGTAAAGAGAGGAACCAAAGGAGGAAAGGGAGAATCAGTGACACTCTGAAAAAACAGTGACACATCTGAAAATCTTTATTACTTCTTACAAATGCACACCGACACACACATGCATGCACAAAAATACACTCTTCTCTTAATAAAATATAATGAATGTAGTAAAAATTCATACATGCATGGTATGCATGCGTGTGGAGAAGTTGGTGGGGAAAATGAAATGGTAGAGAAGAGTTTTGCAATTGTGTAAGCGTTTCCTTCCCCTCTAACTATCATTTATATAGAAAGCTGCTCTTATAATATGTTTGTTTTCTCATGCATTCCTACACTTTTTTCAATAGCATATGATCATACCCAAGGATTATATCTACATTCGTTGGAATATATTTCTGATCTCTAGCATTATTATTCCAAATCTGCGTAAAGGTCTTTTTTCCAATGCATGCTCTACAAAAAGTAAAATATTTGTGTGTAAATGTTCACCGGACGTGGTGTGAATCGAACAAATATTTCGATGACTATAATCACTCCGTTGAGAATATGAATATGGATACGTAGTGTATGGAAGGAGTGTGTGGATGCACGATTTTGAATTTTGGACAGAATCATAGACCAATTTTCAACCCGTTTTCCTGTTCTTACTTCGGAGAGTTTAGTTTTGTTACAATATTTAAAAAGTAGTTGACTCCTTCTCAACAACAATTTGGTGCGATATGAGCCAGAGCCAACAACATTGGCTCTATACTTGTAGTAATAATAATAGTAGTAGATTTGGAGTTTGGACGTTGATGCACCAAGTTCAATAAGTTGTAGCCTTCGCATTATTTTTGCAACCGTGTAGTAAGTATTGATACGCCACGTCGCACCACACCGACATCTTCACATCATCATCATCGTCAACCTTATATCTCTTCTGGATTCCATCCTTTTTTTTACTTTTGGAACACTTCTTCTTTCTTACAGCTATAACCTATAGCTTTAGGAAATGTATGTGTCCCTGCATATTAGTCAGCTCTTGTGTTCATATGAGATAATAATGCACTCGTCATAGCATACTTTTATTAACATAAACTCTCCTACGTTGTATATGCATACATTCTTGACTTGTTTTAAACCCCACTTATAAATGGGAAGTAGAATGTAAACACATTGACAAACTGTAGAAAACCACTGCTATTATCTACAGCTTCTAGACCAGATGGAAGAAAGAGACGAACCAGGAAGAAAACTGAAAAGATTTTTGTTTAGCTCTACGACAATTTTTAAGTAGTATTCTGCAGGGTGCGGATATCAGTAGTAAACTCTTAGTTGTAATAAGACTATACGTCTGGTAATGTGTTCTCTCTAATAAGGAAAGAAAATATTGATACATTCTTGGTTGGTCGTAGACTGCCTGAGAGAGCATATTACAACAATAGGTGAATTCCTCCCCGAAGTGAAAACCTCGGAGTTATGATAACACAGATAGGAAAGTTTCTGTCGGTAAATAAGGTTGGCAGGTTGGTTGGGTTTGAGGAAAACCCCTTAATCCGCCAGCGTAACATGAATAGCGAAAATTCTTTCTTTTCATGCTGCTCCAACTACAGTCCCACTAGAAATCATTCATCCACGTCTTAAAGAAATAGGCAAGCCACGTAGAAAAACAATGTCTACTTCATTTTAATGCATATAGTCTCTCCTCATAGAACAATAAAAACGACCACATCATCCTCATCATTGTATTACCATCAACGTCATCATCACCGTCGCCGTCATTATCCTGAAGAAAACAACTTCATACATACGTACATTAGTAGTTGGTGAAGTTGGGCGGAAGGAAGAAAGAAAAAAAGACAACAGAGAAAATTTTTTAAACGATACAAAAAAACCAAAAGAGATAAGGAGAGAAAAGAGGGAGCTTATAGGAAAAAAATCAACATGAGACAGTGGCACTGGCACTAGATGGGATGGTATCACAGTCCTCAAAACGAAACTTTGTGTAACAATCATTTTCAAACATCATCTCACATCGCCACATTTTTTCTTTAACTCCCCACTTGAACTCCTTCTTGAACTGTGCTGTTTTTGTGTGAGATGTCTTGTGTAAAATAAACGTAGCATTATATCCTCCATTTTCAAATCTAACAGACGCACGGGACGTGGGGTATATTGGGAGGAAATTTTTTCCTGAGAGAGCAACCAGCACTACTAACAACAGCAACAGCTACAGCATCCTCTTGTTTTACTTTTTTATACACAGACACGTACGCTCCTATAGACTTTCTACCTTAGCTATGGGCTTGAAACAAAAAACAGTGTAGAATGCTAGACCTTCACGGAGCTCACTCACTCCTCTATCCATCCATCCATCCACTTAGTCACCCAGTCTAAGGAAGGAAATAAGGCACATCCATCAGCCTCTCTTCCGTTTACACATACGTTTAGACTTGGGACTACTATTACACATAAAAGAAGTTAAACATTGGGACAGCATACTATTACAATTGCTTCTATTATTGCTATTCTGCATTCACTTCTTTCTTTTTCATTTTGGCTTTCTCATGTAAATGAAAGTTGAATACCTGTAGGTTCAAGTGATAGCCGTTGTCCCTTTTCCAAAAGGCTTTCTGTCCCTAATTCTTATTTTATTTTGGCGACGGACTATCCAAACATTTTCACTCTGAGAGGTGATATAGAACGACTTGACTGTTTTTTTTGTAAAGCGAAAATACGATTACGTATTAGACGGTCAATTCGTAGTCGTAGAAAGCTAGATTAGATTAATGATAGTTTGTGGTGTGCATTTCAGAATTTGTGCAAAAGAGTAAGTTTTTTGGAGGAATCTGCCAGCTGAAAAAGGAATGTTTCGAAGAATTCTGGGAAAACAATATTGTTGATTTTGTGAGATCGTGATTTGTTGAAATGACCACAAGTCTCGACTCTCAGTTAGAAAGTGAAACTGAACTGGGACTTGTTTGGAATACATCTGAGTGACACGTCTTGCTGAAAATTAAATTACATCAGAAAGAGTACAAGATTATGTGGAGGAAGGAAAATTGTGAAAGTTATTTGAGTTTAGTTGAGAAATGAAGTATCACTGAAATAACTAGTTTTTCTTTCCAATTTTGGAACCGGGAAAACAACCCGAGCATCAACAATAGAGAAAAGGAAACAAAATAGAAATAAATTCTCAGCGTAAGCAAAAACGTGTGAAAAGGCTTTTGTTTTTGTCAGCTTGTTTGTGGAGTGCTCAACTCTAGGAAAATTCATGTGAGCTGAGCAGCCTGCACGAAGTGATACATGCATAAAGTGAGCAGAGAAGTTTGAGGATTAGTGTGGCTCAGAAAAAGACTTTGTCACAGGTTCCCCACATTTCTTGATAAAACGTGATTCTGCAGAGAGAATGTGAGATGTGATTGTTATTTTAGAAAGGGGGAAAGGGTTTTTAGTGAAAACTTCGTTGTATATGTGTTGAGTGCAAGCAACGCAAATTCCTATACATGTGCAGGAGTTGCACAAGGGGAATTTTCATTCACAACGGAAATGCTAAATGAAATCACTTCTTGGAAATTTAATAGTCATCTTTTTCAACAGCTAGAACTAGATAGATTATCGTGTGAAATTAAAGTTTATAATAACACGTGCTCTTAAAACGTATCAGTGATTTCCTCCCTGATATTTTCATGAATGTCAGTGCCATCCAGAAGCGGAGTAACTTAGCATTAAAACAATATAGCGCTTGGTGGAAGAGAATAAGTTTTTTTTATATACCAATTAATAAATTATTATGGAGGAGTCGATAGAACTGACTAGAGGTGAGGTACATCATCCTTAACTGGATTTCTGCAATTTTTTCTACTCAACTGAGAATACGGATGGTCTCGGTAAATAAGCGTAGTAATATTATAAAATCGTTGAGCGTGTCGAGTGAAGAAAAGTAGTAACAGTGGTGGCCAATGCAATCAGCGTCACCTGGTGGATTTGGACCGGCGGGGTCGGTAGGAGCAGCACAGGATCCAGCTGCAGCCTACGGAGCCAAGCCGGTTTCTTAATGAAATTTTTATAAAGTCAAGCCTGAATTTATCATTCTTCCGAATAATTATATCTGCAAATATGCAGAGACTTGATACACTTTTGCAGTGAGCTATACGTAGTAGCCTACAAAGTAGGTGTTACAACAAGATTTATAGAGAAAGACTGTCACAATTCTTTTTCCATCTTAAGACATCCGTTGGTTAATGTATGTTGACAGGTTAATTTTACTTGTCCCTTTGGTAGCTTCCGTCTCATTATCCAGCACAGTGCATAAGAGTCCAAACTAACCTTACACATTTCATGCTGTCAGTCTAATTTATGTCCACGTATAAACAACAATGAATGGAAGTTGGAAAGGAAAGTTAGAAGCAAGTATAAAGGAAATCCATTCACTTTTTGAGCTTTCTCCGTCATCCAGTCAGAAGAATACGATTTTGCATGGTTGGCTTCTTTTCCATGAAAATAAGAAAAGCGGAAATAAACGAAATGTGAAATGTTTTTCAACATAACGGCTCTGGCTCTGGCGAAGCAAGTAGTTCATACTTGGCAAGTTCATTGATTTAAATATATTTACTGATTAGAAAGGGATAAATGTTGCCACAATCAGTTTTGTGGATTTGTGGATTTTTACTCAAAAAGTTTTAAATTCTGAACTCAAGCAAGTAATAATGACTATGCTACACATTAAAATAAAATGTGGCTTCATTATTGGGAGGCTGCGCAACATCTCATATTGGTTAGAAATTTTTTATAAGTCCATAAAATAAATGTGAATCTGGTGGTGAACAGGAGAATTCGGATTCAGCACGTCGGAAACGAAAGTTTCTCTGACCTCATGTCCTGCCCTGCTGCTAAAGGTCGGCTATCATAGCAATGCAAGAATTACGAAGAATTCGGCATGAATTATTGGGCAAGTACAATGATCAAAGATAATGCAGCTGAGAAAAGTCTCAAACTGTAGCTCACATGGAAAGATGTGTTCTACCACTCTAGCTATCACAGGGAAAACCATTTCAAGCACATTTTCCTGAATCATCATTTTTTCTTACTGCACCACACCATTGTTTCTTTTATGGGAAACTGTCACCTCAAGAAGAAAAATTGTGTAAAAACATTCGCAGTTTGTTTCATCTTTTATGTGTTTACCGTTCATGCAAGCTACTCCGTTCGTACATCCATACTAATCTTATAGTGAAAAATTTTTAGGTTTCATGCTCATACGTCTACTGCCACGACCGAAAACCGGATCCATTCTTACTATTTATTTATTAATTAATTACTTCAGTGGTGAAAGGCTCTGCGTTGCTTAACTCGTTTTGGGTACTACTGTATTCAATTATTAATTTATAAAAATGGATATGAATCCACGGAATGGCAGCCTGGAGATATATTATTCTTGCTAAACATTCAAACAGAAAACTTTATGTGACAGTTTTGTTTGCGGTTGACATTGATATGACAGGCGATACAGGTACGATAGGTGTTCTCTTGGGTATTTAGGCTTAGCCCGTTTGTCAACGTTGACTATGAACTATGAATATGTTTCACTAGGAGACTTGCCAACTCCAGATAGAAAAGGTTTTCTCTCTCTCTGGATGACTGTTATACATGGCGGAGTCGGTGGAGAAAGCTTGAAAAACAGAGTATCAAAACAAGAGTGGAAACAAACTTACGGATGTTCTAGTGTAGTTATCTAAATAAATTATTTAAAGATTTAAAGTACAGATTAACGAAACTTGCCTGTTTGTGAGTACACCCAAATAGTTTTTACAATGCGAATGAATTTAGTTCATAAGAGCAAATTCTATACTTTCACAACATAACTGTAAAACATCATCAGTTAGTTTCAGATATGTAGTTGTTGGACGTTTTTTCTGACAAAAAAGTGTGAAAAATCTCATGATCCACATTCGCTCTGGTATATTGCTTTAGGTAGCTCAAGCAGAAAATCGTAAAACTTAAGGTGTGGTTGAAGTACAAAATAAACAGCAGTTGCGATCGTAACAGATAAAAACTTTTTTTCAAGTAGCAACTTTATAAAACGAAAGGAAAAATGTTTATCTTCAAGTTTGAAAAAGAAGTGGAGAAAGCAAAGGAATTTTTTCTCTCCAAACATATGGATAAGCAGTTTAAATATTCAGGAAGAAGAAGTGTAATCCAGACATTACACACGATAGTCATGTTCAAGATAT
>JAHZNA010000258.1:0-17283 GCA_027743935.1 Sinodicranocentrus sp. ZH6
AACAAATTTAAATTACTGTCAGGCTGTATCGCTCAGATGTCATTTGCATAATCTATAACAAAGTAAATGTGAGCGTTAACCATAATTTTAAAAAAATTATTTGTGAGAAACCTTTTAATACCTCTAATGTATTTAATCTTTTTGGAGAGTTTCTTGGTTGTAATTAAGGTCGAATTTTAGATTCGGATCAAGTATAACTCCAAGGTACTTAAATTCATATACACGCTCTATTATATCGTCTTCTACTTGTAACCCAGTAAAAACTTCTGTATCAATAGTACGATCTCTAGATTTGTGAAAGAATATGCATTTAGTTTTACCAAGTTCATGTTCATATCATTGTCAACACACCATTCAACTATTTTCATAAGCTCACTTTGGAGCACTTCTGTTATCTCTTTTATAGTTTTCCCTTGAGTGTAAATTACTGCATCTTTTACTTTTACGTGTACAGAACTTTTTATTGCATTCATATGACTGTCCATTAATAGCTTGTGAATTTTTAATCTATTCCGCGTTTGCTCGTATCGGTTATTACAAAGGATCTAAAATAACAAAGGTCCATTGTCATTACGATACTGCGTGATGGCAGAAATAATAACTTACATAATTGGTAGTAGGTAATTGCAATACAAATTTCGCCCGAAATACTATATTGATACATACTCCACAGATTTGCATTTCTAAATAATTATAAACAGTCCATAGCGATTGTGATTTCAAAGGGTTAGATTGAAAGAATGAAATCACAGGGAGAAAAAATTCTGATAGATTCTGAATTAGAGCTAACCCATGTATTAAATGGTTCTTTCAAAGCTAATTCAGCAGCACATTGTGTCGTGTCTCGTTATTGAAAAGCCGTATACGTGGAAATTACATTCCCATTCAGTTGAATGCTCCATTTAACAAAAATATTTGAGTATTTCAGCATGAGCTAAATTACAAATATCGGCAATTTGGTGAGTACTGTATGAATGAACTGCATGTCAGGTTTTGGTATGAAGTTTTTCTATAAAAACGGCCAGTTTTTGAACAGTTTGAACAGAGCTTTTGAATGGGGGAAAATTGTAATACTTAAATAGCTAAAACAAGAAATATCGTCTGAGGAAAGTTGAGGTGGTGAGTGCCATTAAATTTAGGATAACCAAATTTATCAGTTCACACTATCGTATCCACTCATCTTATGAGTCTGCTCTTATTCGCTTATTAATTTAGTGAATAAAGTTCTTTATTATCGGTAGCGTATTTTTGAAACTATCAACGTTTCTCCATAATTATCATATTAAATGGATATCAGCTTCGGTTTCGTCACTCATAAAAAACTGCCTTCAGTACTTCCTTCAACTTACACACTTGCAGAGTAAGTAAATAGAAAAATACTGAGTAGCAGATTTTTACAAACTTTTAAATATTCATAATAAATAGGCATCTTATTCTAGGTGATAAGTCATTTACATGGGATAGCACTTTTCACATACCTTATCTCACAGGAAGGGGCTACAGAAAATCCCTGATTTCCATTACAATCCTACAGGTTCAAATAACTTGTATTTTCAAGCGAACAATACTTACTCCTGGTGGAGATAAAACCAACGAAAACTACAATTCTTATCAGTGCATTCTTTCAATCTGTTGAATAATTCCAGACCTATTTTACTTTTGCATTGATTTATAATCTTCAGAAATTCAAACTATCCTCTCAAAGGTACTGATTCTGCTGGAGAATATATAAGGTAGAAACAACACAAATAATAAAAATTCTCTAATTCTCTTAATTTCTTCTCTCTGATCAAACAAAAAAAACAAATCTTACTGTACATTAAACTATACATTTTAGGCTAGAATGGGTTGATTTTTATTATTTTTATCCCGAGCTTTCGTTTAGTCTTCTCTGAACATTTTCAAGAGAACAATAATGAACAAAAGTTATGACTTACATTGCTAACATGTGATACTCAGATACTTATATATATGCTGACATTCGACCCCAACCACTTCATCACTAATAAGATTTTCGAAAGAATCATCTTCATCATTGGTGTTTCTTTCATTATTCTGTCTTTCCTTATAACTACACACTTTCTAATTTTACCCCATTTGCCAATGTACTTTATTTCTTTGCACCCAAGGAAATATTGATGGTTGGTGTTCTTGTGCCTTATGGAGTTTTTGTCTTCTACACCCAACAAGTTTATGTTTTATTACTATGTGATCTTTAAGTAGTAGTTGTAACATATTTCGTCATTATCTTAAAGGATTTCGTATGCGGCAATGGAAGACAAGGAAAGCGTCTATGGTCTTAAATTGAAAGAAAGAAGTTTCAAAGTTTTGACGAGTTACTTGGACTCCCAAGATGTGTCCAAGTTCTTCAAGGTTGCTTTACAGAACTTTTATCTGTAATCATTATCCCTGTCTGTTCAGTCACTCCTTCCTTTTATACTTATTTATGTAGTGTAACTACACTTTAATGAGACACTGGCAAGATATTTACTGTTGCGAACGTCTTAATCGTGAGCTTTGTTTCTTGGGCAGTGGGATTAGTTTTGTGGCTGTATTTTGTTGGTAAGTATGGCAGTCTAATCGTACATACGAATTGTGCTGTTGTCTATGAAGCGAAAAGATAGGGGATCTCGCTATAAGAACAAGTACACGAAGAAATTTGTGAGATCTTGTAAGCTTCGGATATGGAAGAAATTACGTAATCAGGAGATTTACAATGCTAAAGTTATGAAATCTATTGTTCGAGGCTCGTCTACTTCCAATCAAAGTGTGAATTTAGTGCATTTCCGAGTAAATTGTGTGTGAGTGAATTCTAAAGCACTTCATTATAAATTTTAATAAATAAATTTATTTTGGGTATGGTGAATTTGCTCAATTTTCTTTCTCTGCTTTCCCTGTTCATCATGGTTATGCATGCATCTTCCAAACGAGTGAATTTCAATCTACTGTCAGTTTGTATTATACCACTCGTTCTCTCATGTGCTTGCTGGTTAGTGGCAAGTTATCACGTACGTATGAAATATTGAACTCAAACGCTTTCCCTTTTGTACGCTTATGATATGAGGGAATATGGAAAAGCTGGGAAAGAGATTGATGGTAAAAAAGCCTCAAGCTCAATCGAACTTCCACATATGTGATGTACTTTCTAGTTGGTAGCAAACCATGCGTCTTCGTCGTTGATGCGTTTCCGCTTACTTGTCTTCCGTCTCCGTTTTTTATAAACAGAGTATGCAAACGTGACATCCATTTGCGTACATATGCTCTCACGTTTTGGCACGACGATAGTGGTAGTGTGAAAATGCTATGAAACTCTGACACTTGACGGATGTTTTCTTCACGCTATGAAAGTAGCTTTGCTTCCTCCTCATATTGATTTTTGCTAGTGAATTCGAAATATACTCCAAAGGAGGTCACTACTTTTCGTTGAATTTCATATGATGCCTTCCATTTTGGATGAGTTCATATCGGATAAAAAACTATGCAAGAGTTGTTATTAATTTGTCACGAATATTTTTTTGCCATTTAGTACGTTTCAATGTATGTTTTTATCAGAGCTCCACGTTCTCAGTTAAAAATGAAATGAAATTAAATTTGTGATGCTGCAAGCATTTTGCGAATGAAAATGTATTCCTAATGTGGTTGCTTGTATGATACACATACATACATACTTTTCAACATTACAAGAAACTTTTTTTGCAGTCAACTCCGACTAAATCTGCGACTCAGATTTCCAGAGTTTCCAGTCAGTTTTCTGCGATATGATATTAATATTCCAACAATAGATTTCCTTAAATCTCATCATTCTTTATATAAGCCACTACTTTTAGATAATCCTCTTCTATCTATGTTGATTTGTTGAAGCTGCCTGCGGTAGTGCCTCTAGTAGAAGAGGAATGTCAGCTTATCCGAACTTGAGAAGGAAAAGAGCACTTTAAGGATAAGAAAGCTTGGTATGGTATGTAGGAAATGCTCAGAGAGAAAAATGAAAGGGAGAGGTTGCTGGAAAGATAAAAAGAAAGGAAACGATCAACTTCTGGTTTTCTCTTGAATCATGGAATCATAGTAGAATTATTATGAAAGCTTCCTTACTTTTCCACAGATACAAGATTATATGAGAAAATATAAATAAGTCCAGAACTGCCTCATTCACCAACCGCAAGAAGAAAAGGCAGATGATTTGATTTGCTAGAGACCATCTTATTCAATTTATTTTACTTAACGACTCCACAAGTCTTCTTTCATATACGAATTGTCTGCTTCATCAAAGAATATAATACAAGCTGAAACTAGTGTTCATAGTAAAATTACTCCTTGTATATGTGGTGGAAACGTACAAGGACTTGTACAACAGGAAGGAAAGTAAATTGCTTTGGGGAAGAAATATTTACTTTTCGTTTAGAGCCATAGGAAGAGTCTCAAAATGTTCTAGTCTACAATGCCACGGTATTCTTTATCCTCTTCGTTATTCTTTCACCGTTCTCAGCCAAATAGAAGCAAAATGAAAATGTGGGATATGCTATGCTTAAATACAAACAACTCTCATGACGTAAGTACAAGTACACGCATAATGCTTATCTGATGTTTGCAGTAAAATATGAATTCTCCTAACTATAATACCAGATATGACATTTTCCCTATTGAAATATTGAAGGTTACATGTTGCATTTTGCTAACGGTCACGGTTTTCGAGAAGTTATGAAGATCTTGGTTTTGCTTTCTCTGCTATTCCTCCCTGTTTTGTGATACATTTATGTAGGTTGGCACTGCTGCACATGGAGCTTGCCAAATTTTCCACATTTGTTAAGCCATACGCATACAAATCGTGTACGTTTTTTATGCTTTGCCAAGGAGCTAGATAGAGGAGTTTGGGTTGAGACTGGGAGTTAGTAGGATTGTCGAAAAATATTATGTATACGGTGTAACGGAAATGTCACTATTTTTCAGCTGGTGATTTAAACTTTACGAGCTATTTACAGCCTAATTATGGATTGTGCTGCTGTTAGACAGAATTTCAACTAATTTATGGTTTTATTTTTTCACATTATAATTATTGTGCAATAAAAATTAAATATCTTTTGAGAAATAATTAGATCGATATTTCCTCTTAACTGTTCTTTAATTATAAATTCACTAATTTCACTATACAACAAAGGTTCACCTCCCCGAAACTAGTCTGAATTGCTCAATTTAAGTTTTGGGAATGTTTGCTAAAAATGATTCTGCGAAACCCTTCCGAAGTTTTTACTGCAATGTCGTAGATGTAAGTAAGTTGTCAAGAAGTATTCGGAAAGTTCGCTTTTTTATATCCTGAAGCTTTTCACATCTGTTTAAAATTAAGATTTACGACGATTTTTTCCTTCTGTAAAAGGTCAAGCGAAAAACTTATACAAGTGATTTATACGTCTTGAGATAATAATTTAGCATCTTGAACTGTTGAAGGGCTCCACTGATATACTACTGCTGCCCATTTATATATTTAGATATAAAGCAAGGAAATTCAGACTTATGCTGAGATGTCCTTACACAGACAGCGGACAGTTGCAACCTGCAACAGATAGTTGAGAATGGCTATCAAATACAAAATCATTCATAGGGTCATTCCAGTTAGATTATAGAGCACACCAGATGTACGACAGCATGGAATTCAATGAATTCATTTTGAGAAGAAGGACTGGCAGCTAAACTAAACATCAAGAATAAATTTCCAATGAAAGTTGCAACTTGCAACTTGCAACGTAAACTTTTGTGCACAGTGGCAATACTAACAAGCATTCTCCACAGAGCAGAATAGGGTTATAAACGTAAGAAGAGTTCTTTGTGTAGACGACTGAGAAGGAAGTAATTTCGTGTTTCTATCCCTTTTTTCATCTCACTACATCATGCCTTCATTCATATGGTTTCTCCTTTTCTGATCCAACTTTCTCTGCCTTTGTAGACGTTTCCTCTTTTTCCAGGAAAAAATTGGAGTTGTGTGTAGCAAAAAGATAAAAAGTAAAGTAGTACATCACAAAGAAGGAGCTGAATTGAATTGAAACAAATGAGAGGGAGAGCTGAAACTGAGAATACATATGTAATGAGTTCATCGACAGAGCTTCCCTTCCAGTTCATTGTGTCGTTTTTGTCTTCACATTCGTAAGAACGGAATAATCGATACTGAAAAGGAAATGTATGTGGTACTAGGTAAACTAAAAAAATATGTAAATAATGATTATTATATTCCAAATTGTTTTAAGAAATTATTTCGAAAGATAACTTGAGAACTCACTTTAACAATATTGTACCATCACCTTCCCAAGCTACATTATGGAAAGAATTTTTGTATTTATAACGTTTCAATTTCAATTCCCTACTGTAAAATCAAGCTCAAAATGAACGCCCACCAGCTATTTATATGCAATTTGATTGATGAAGCAAATAATTAAAATTGGCTTGTATTCCAATCTGATATGGTATCGTGTATCTGTTATAATCACACGTAATCACTCATATTTTGTGGTTGTAACATACAAGGTAATTAGATTTTTTTCCACCAAACAATTCTGTATAAAATGAACATAATTAAAGTAATCTTTATTGTATGACCTAATCCATTCAATACACAACATGAAACAATTTTTAATTATCTTGATGTGATTCAGAACTCACGTACAATTTCCCCATGTACCAATTACTTTATCTGTTTTGGCACTTCGACAACTATATAAAGCTTTTAGTAGTCCTATCACTCATTCTTTCACTCGACTAACAAAAAAGATTGTGAACAATCCGTTTTATAATCGTTTCTACATAAAGAACAAGTAAAGGTTGTTTCACATATGCTCACACGCACTCCCTCCCTCTCGACCTCATCTCTACAATCTGTCTGTTGAAAAAAAACTGGCGATGAGAAACAGCGACAGACAAACGTAAGCAAGTAAAACCATGTGCAGCAATCATCTTTCACCTTAGATTCGAATATTTTATCAACATGATTTGCGTATACAATGTATATATATGGTAGTAAATACCAAATACCAATCACTACTACTTACATACGAAAACTTATTTAAATGTACATTTTCGAAGTATGTTTTCGCCCACGTCATTTGATCCATTTGCGACTCAGGAATTCTCGTTCTTGAAGGCAAGACGTAGGCCCAGTTGTAGCGGAAGTAGTGCTTGACATTTAATCTTAAAACGAGCTATTTCGCGATCATATTAAAATTACTGTAGAGTGAAATCGTATAGTATTATTTGGTACATATAGGATTACGAGACCTTCGTGAATTCGCATTTATTCACTCACTATGGGTTAAAATCACTGCAGTGTAATTATCTGCATCTATCTTATTTTTCGAAAAATAGGAACAATATTATTCAAGTGAATGAATACATAGTAAACAAAAAGTTAAATAAAGGATTATCTTCACAACTCGTCAGCTAAATTAGATTTTTTTTTCTTCCGAAGAAGCAACTAATTTCGCCATTTCCCCAATATAACTTATCCGAGGAGCTTGGAAAACTCTGAAAAGAAAAGTAATAATCATCATCATTACAGTGTAACTTCTAAAGATTTTTCCCCGGTAGTAATGACTTGAGCAGTGAAAAGAAGATTCACATCGGTGGAGTGAACTCGAGTGGAATGAAAGGAAGCACGAAAAGAGCCAATTTGGAATACCTTCATAGTCAATCTTGCCATCCTTATTTAAATCAGCCATTGTAATCATATTATCTATATCTTCATCGGAAACAGGCTCTCCTATCATTTCCATTGCTTCTTTGAGCTCATCCTGGTTTCAATGAAAAACAAGCTTTTGTAGTGATCCTTTGATTCATTTGATGATATCATTATTATCCGACCCTGTAGGGAATCGGTTGATACACGGGAAAAAGAAAATCCGACTCACTCGAGTGATGAATCCATTGCCGTCTTTATCGAATACTCTAAATGCTGCCATCAAGTCTTTACCAGCATCATCAGGTATCGCTGCAACGGAGCTACCAACCCACGCGACGAAATCATTTTCTGTTAGCGCGCCAGTGCCTGTGGAGAAATAGTCGGGAAAAATATATGACATGTGTCTAACCAAAATGAAGAATATGAATGTTCAATTTTCCAAAGCATCTAGTTGCCTTTTTACCACTCCGACTTTTGGAAGTAATAAATTCTTGAACCAGTTCGTCAGGAACATTTATACCGAAGTTTTTGAGCATCAATTGGAACTCGGAAACAGATATAATCCCATCCTTATTTCTATCTAAGAGTCTGAAGGCCATCCTAAGTTCTGAAAAAACGAAAAATTCAGAGTAAACCGTCATGCAAATCTAGAGAGGAGGAAAGTGTTTATATTATTTGAAGCATTTTTCACAATTTACGACAAATTTACAATCTCACGTACATCCGTCACCTATAAATGACTTCATAATATATGTACATTATACAACTAGCAGTAGCAGAGATGATGATAATCGAAACCAACAGTTCTGAAATCCAATGCAGCTTGTTTATACGACCGACCAGGAAATGTTGTATGTACGCAAACATCTAAGAATCTTGTTGGGATTCGAATTTGAAGCGTGTTCTTGTCAGATATAATCCACTCAACTTTTGGGGAAATTTTATGTGGCATTAGCGCTTCCTTTAAATACTCACCCATTAAAAGTAGGTACACAGCTAATGTATCATTTTCAAAAAGGGTTACGGAAAAAGAGAAAAGTCTTCGACGGGCATCACGCTTACGCTCCCCTTTCTACCTACAGGTTAGTGGCATCATCTCATCACGAGACATTGGATTGTCTTTGAGTGAACGACGTGATGAAAAGAGGTCTCTCATGCATACGTGCACATGGGCATAAAAATAAGAACGCTAGTATGAAAGTTAATGTACACACAGGTTAAAAATGCTTCCGCTATTTTTGAATAGATAGCTGTCGGGTTTATATTAGTATTA
The DNA here is from genome assembly GCA_027743935.1 of Sinodicranocentrus sp. ZH6. NCBI lineage: Eukaryota > Metazoa > Arthropoda > Collembola > Entomobryomorpha > Entomobryidae > Sinodicranocentrus > Sinodicranocentrus sp. ZH6. The sequence goes on from JAHZNA010000258.1 coordinate 8,931, forward strand.
ATATAGAACCACTGAAAAGTAGTAATATATTCCACGAGCAAGACATATGTTCACTTATATCAGAGTTGTTAGTCTACCTTCAAGTTAATACTACTCTACCGGCATGGCATTTATGCCATTGAGGTAGAGTCCTTGGCTACATTTGTAGTAGACGAAATATATGGTTGGTGTGTTTTCTCTGAGAAAGAAGTTATTAGGATTAGGATGTAGTAAGATGTGTGACGAGTGGAGAAACTGTTGTGAATTATGCTATCTACAGGAAGCCACCCCAACTTCACCTTCAACTTTTTATCATTCCCCGCGTAGAAAACGTGCTTTGCTTGGTATACTTTGAAAATAACCAGAAGTCCAACCAAGTTTCTTGCCAAATCGAAGAAGCAAAACGATGAGGGATCCCGTCTATTATTCATGTTTGCCAATAAAATGATTATTGTTGCAATTGAATCATTTGTCTACTCCCAGCCAATCAAAACAAGATCGGGCATAACAGATTGGAAAAGTTTAGGGGGATCAGTACTTTAATGGAAATTAGCAGGAAAGTGAAATTCCTTTTATCAAAGGTAAACTATTTTTCAAGCAAGAGAACAGCAAGGGAATTGTAATGAATGATGCGGAACTGATCGAGTAATGATTCTTCCTCAATATCTACGTATCTACGTGGCATGACTAACCTAGTTTTGATATTTGTAGGATCCGAAAAAACTGACTTTCAGTGTGTCTCCAATACGTATAAATATAGATATATAGTTTACTTATGCTGCTGGTGGAGGAGGAGGAACGAACATATGAATAGTGCAAAAACTGTAAATATATACAAATACTCGTAATTTGAAAGTTGGGACATTCGTTTGGAAGTGTATCAGTGGTGTTCGAGTGATATGCTTAAGAGTAGAGTTTCTTGTGCCAAGAACTTCTGCATTATGTTATGCTTTGTGATATAATTGGCACACACACCAGCAAAGCCCATAAACACACCAAGTTTGTTATAAGTGAAAGATGTATAAGCATTTTTGGTAGATAAACTGGTAATGCTGTGTAAATCTTCGACCAATTTCACTCCAAATCATACATGGATCATATGAAGCGGAAACGGAATGCGAAAAGATAGTTAAGGAGTTTAATTTCACACAAATCAGCAACCGGAAATGCATCGTTAGTGAATGACATGATTAAATGCACAGAAATTCGGGTATTGGTGAGAATTCCATTTGTGTTTGTAAAATGCTACGAGTTTCTTAATCTATGTAGCTTTAGCACTCAATGAATTTTGGGTTGGGCGTACACAGTTGGTATATATAATCTAAATCCAAGAACGCATGTCATCACCATCACTACATTTATGTAGAGTTTGAATAGTTTTGCCTGTAGGGATTTACAACAACAGTTTTTACAACAAGCTATATTATTATTTTTAAATACATTTAAAGGATAGTGTTTAGGAAATATGGGGTAAACCTTTCAAACCTTGCAGTTCATCTTCGTTAAGGGAGGTAACTGTTGCTTTCGAAGCATCCCTTCTTGGTGGTACGGGTGGTGGTGTTGGCTTTCCCTTTTGCCTTGGTTTGGCTGACATTTGGAATTGAGAATGAGATTTTGGCCAACTTAAACTTTATAACCGATGTAATATTTTGTTACGATTTCCTTGCTTTGTTTTCCGCCTTAACGTTCAGTGAACCTACAATAAGATGAAATGTGATATGGCACTACTATTTGCATACAAAACTTTACTCTGAATTAACTTGAACAATCCCGTCAGCTGAACTTATTAACACTAATGATAATAAATTCCTCTTGAATTCCAAAGATTTCGAGAACTGACCACTAACAATGAGTTTATACTTTATAACAGAGGAAAGTAAGGAAAATGAAAGAAAATCCTTCAATGCACCCAACAGATGAGAGCAAAAAATCCTATGATATTCCTGACACAATTCTCATCAACGTGAGCCACTTCCACCAGTGTCGTTCCAAAAACCTTTCTTCTTGTGACTGGTGACTAGAAGAGAGCGTGTCATTTTGAAATGAAGCTGAATGAGTAGGAGATAATGTGTGAGATTTTACATGTTACAGTGTAGCTTTCTTTTACGTGTAGTTTTTCTACAAGCAGATGCAAAATGAGATCCTAGTTCATCTTTTCTTCCCGTGACTAGTTTACGGGCTCAATTCCAAAATACTGCGTACTAATCGGTGCCAACCGCTAGTCACCGAAATGTGTATTGGTATGGCATGCATAATATTAGCTAGATATTAAGAACATACAAACACCGCAAACAGAATCATGTGAGCTTTATATGAATGGTAATGGTAACAGTATAGGAGACAACTGGATTAAACTACGAACAGCTTAGCACAAACATGATTTCCTTCTGCCACCCCACGTTTTCTATAGAAGTGTTGAAATGCTTAAGATTATTTAAATCTAGTTTCTACGATTTATATGCATTTGAACAAACCAGTGTCCTGTCCAAATCTGTACGCAATAGCTTGCTGATATATTTGTGTTTTTAAATCGTTATTCTTAAAATGTGACATATGCCTCCATGAAGTATGTAAATAAAAGCTACTTGCCTCCCAAGCCCAATGAAAATAATCAGTCCGCTAGAAACTGGAAACATTCGTTTCAAGGAAGTGAAACAAGCTATTTCCTTTCGCTGAGCTCAATGAAAACTCATTTCAATTCAACTAAATACTATTGTTAATCATTCTTTACAAACGAAGCTGCTCACTCTATATCGTTAAAAGATTTCCAGTGATACTCTATTACACATTTTCAAAATCAGGGTATTATATAGTGTACACACGCGTACGTAGAACGGGTTCAAGATTGAAAGTCTTATCTAGTGTGGTGTGAAGGTCTTAGGTTAAAGAAAGTATAGGCAGGAGGAGAGGATATATTTTTACAACTTTAATCATTAGATCCAGCAATAATCATCAGATTCAATACAAAATACTGGACCAGAGCTACTACATAATTTTGACTGGTCATGGACAAGATACTATAGAACAATGACCTTACGGCTAACGGTTTTCACCTTTTCACACAAAATACAGTACATTTACATTTGAATACAGGCACACTTTCATAGAACATTCTAACAAATAGTAACACTAGCAACGTAGTATAATCCTGCGCCTTCATATAGCTTATAAGCATGCCTGTAAATTATATTGTAGACATGAATAATGCAGAGATTGACGTGTCGTTAGAGTGTCAGTTGACCTTTCACATTTCTTGTCACTCGTTACCAATTTCTACTTCAATCTATCATGCGTCAGTGTTTGCTTCAAAAGTCGCTTTGCAATCTCATTCGCTAACTAATTTCCAATTCTGAAAAATCACTGACATATAGTTCCTGTACATAATTTAGTGTGCGGAAAAGCACTAGATAGAAAAAACAAAGTATTTAGATGGGTTGAAAGCATAGATAAGCCAACAAAATTATTATGTATCTGTGGAAGTAAAGACGTCAACGTGAACTAGCAGATCAAAACACCTTGCGAGTACGCAAGCTCCATATAAATGCATAATACTCACTCACTGATACCAATTACCAATACCAAACCGTCGTCAATGATGTTGGCAGCTCTAGACATGACATGACTAAAACTGTGCTACGTTGTTGTTTTGCTTTCTTCATTGTTGTAGGTTACAAACCGCATCGACTTTTATTCTAGAAAATAGATGCACAAGAGCTCTCTCGTGTGACGGCAACGTGATACTAACTGTTTCGTAATGGAGTGATTAGGTACATAAGACGCCAAAATGTGCTTGATCTCTCCTATTAATCTGCACACCTTCACCTAAAATGTTTCTCAATATATTATAGGATAAAAATGTTCTATAACAGAAGGGATTGGATTTTACCACAATTTTTCTACGAATAGGGTATTACTATTACTACTCTACAAATGATCAAAACTGACTGTGACTGCTAGTCGTAAATTCGATGTTACACACTCTGTATTCAATCTCTGTCTCGTTACTTGCAGACGAAACCACAAGGGCAAAAAAATACCTTGTCGTCAGTTATTTTTTCATGTCGATGCATATTTAAACAGGAGGCTCTTAAGAACTCTTACTCTTGTTATTTCGACCCGAATAACACAAAGGGCGATGGAGAAACATCCAATAAACTACAACTAGATCATCATAACATTATTACATTACATTATTGCATGAGATAAAGGGAAATTTCGTAATGAAACTGGGCAGTGAAGATGTATCTGCGTAGATTCACTTTGAATTTATATTAGAAGAAAAAGGAAAAAAAAACATTCGGTGCCTATACATAGGATTATGAAGTGTCAGACGGAGAGCGATTACTAATTTCAATATCTCAACAAGGAACAACATCAAAAGACGACTACGACAACACTTTTCACTGATCATGTGTTTGCTGCTCACGGTTCAGTCAGGCACAAAGACAAAATCCTTTCCGTCTAGTCTATTGACCTGAGACTGAGAGATTATCCATTTTATAGATGGATTTGATAATTTATGCATGAATAATGTAATGACTGATACTAGTCCACTGTTGCCCTCTTCAAATGTAACTTTGGACCTTGTCTATTCCCGTCGTCTTGTCGTTTGTCTCACTTTATTAATTGTCTTTAACAGTACAACCGGCTGTCACTTTTTTTTGTCTGCTATACATTAGATTGCAATGAGATTTGCATAAAGAATCAAAACACTTATTTCAAGTTTTGTTCTGGTAAAGACGAAAAAGAAGAAGGTCCCTTTTCCATACTTTTCTGTATTGATTTATCGTTACAAGTTTTTTTGTAATAAGTAAAGGTACTTCTCATATAGCTGATGGGATTCTTGGAAAATTCTTGGCTGTAGATCAAAATTTCGGTGACATCCACAAAACACCAATTTTATCGAAAATCCACAAGAAAATTCATTGAAAATCTGCAGACAATGTATTAAGCTTTGGAAATGATAAATTGCTAAATAAAAATTCAGGAAATTTTTGAAGGCCATTACCATTGCAGATTTCTGCTGCAAACCAAAGAAATACGTTTATACATCTATGCAGATTAAATAATGGCGATAATCCGATAATACATATATATTATTTAATTTTCTCATTTCACAATATCTACATTTTCTTTTTACAAATAGGGCACCAAGTCGTTTCTGAGAAAAGGGACGGAAAAATCTTGTTATCGTGCAATCAAAATGACGCTAAAAGTGAGCGTGTAAAGCTGATAAGGGAATGGCGACACGATTATTGCATCAAATTCCTGCATGTCGTCATGCAGTTGAGCAGCCTGGGTGTTGGGCCTAGAAGGAAGATTATGTAGAAAAATTGTGAAAATAAAAAGCTGCTGTGCTTTTAACCCAACATTTTTTAAGGGCCGTGACACGAATCCATATAAGATTATTATTTTGAACTTTGTATTGTTTTAAAAAACAGCGTGCCTGCTGCGCTGTTGTTGTCTACTGAACTTTGTACTTTCTCGGCAAACCCACGAGAAGATGGAGGGCAAACGCACATCATCAAACTTATCATCATCTCTCGAGAAGTTTTTACGCATTATTAACAGGGACAGACAAAAAATGCAAAAATTATTCGTATAAAAACACACAATCCTTCCCATTCCCAATACACTGCTGCATAGTTTATTTCTAAATAAAAGTATAAGGAAGAAGAACGAAAACTGTTACCCAGCATGCGCAGGTATCAATATCATCGCCAAAATGTGAACCGTTCATTCATCAGCATCACTGAATACTTTTACTATACCTATTGTAGTAGTGTTTAATTTGTTTACAAACTGGGAAGTATTATGATGTGATTAATCACTGAGGAATGATCAACACTTATTTCAAAAATGAGAGTATGAAAACAAAGCAGAAACTCGCCTAGTAATGCATCCCATTAACCATGAGGAGGAGACACACAAGAGATGTGATTTCGCCGGTTGTGGCTCAAAAGCATGTATCTTCTTCATCATGAATATCAGTGAACACGTTCTACGTTTTAACTACGCAGTGCCATTCAATTCAATCCAAGCTAGATTTTTATTCTCCTGCATCAATCATATCATAACAAGATTCTTTACGCATTACACTGCACTAGGACTATTTATCAGGTCAATCTTTATAGCGTCAACACTTCTAGGTTTGCTACTGCTAGTAGTGCCTGCTCATCTAGAAAGACTGTTGTCTGACAACTACTACAGTTTCCACATTTTCCTCGTTATACCTTTTCGCACGAAAAGCTAAACCGTCCCTTTGCTGGTGGTGGTGGGTATAATTGTGTGCATGTGTGATAGGAGAGCAAGCTCATTACTCCTTAATAAATGGCGCCAGTGACAAGGGAGTCAGCAGACTTATTGACCTTTCATAAAGCATTTTACACATTGTCTTCTTGTAATATCATTACGAGATGGATGTAATCGATAGAAAGATATTTAAATGAATGAGTATCTATCAGTTTTTTTGTCCACCTTGGTGTGTGCGAACCAACTAAACCGAATTGATTTCATGTTGACCGAGTTGAAGATCAATGGCTTTCATTGCTTGATAATGCATTATCTTTCCTTGTCCTTTTTTGCTATAGGTTATTTGTCATAATAGATTCCGATATGTTATGTGATATCGATATCGGTATGTGCACAATAATATGTAATTCCAAGTCAACCTGTAAGGATATAACATTGAGTTATATGAATATAAATAAAAATTCAGACTTTAGTCAATTTGATGTACTTCATTTTTGTGACGACGCCATCCATTAGGGTTACACGTCTGCTCAATTTCTCTCTTGCTTGTCTCGATTTCTCAATCCGTTGCTATTTGTATCAATATAAAATCCATATTGGCAAGTAGTTTGGACCTCCATTTTCTGGCGTGAACTGGTATCGAGTTTATTTGGAGGTGGCTACAGATTTTTTGCATTGCTGTGAAAACATTTACATTCACCATAAAGCTGTTTTTTGCACTGCAGTTGACGGGATTAACCTCGATTGCACGGATTTTCAGACTAGTACTGCTTTCATTATGGTTAAATGTCATCGGAATTCTTTCATCCAGTGAGGAGTGAGTACAAGTCTGAATTTTTATGTTGTTCTTAGGCAGTGTGTGATAGTCTAACTCAACTCAACAATCTTGGAAATTGATAAACGGAAATTTGTACGAATCGGCATTAATCACATCATGCAGAAAGGCATCTGACTTTATGTAATTTGAGTAGCTGTCGACCGACGACTTAATCTTCCCTTTTCGGTGCAGTTTGATTGATTGCGTAGATGTTTTTATATATTTTTTTGTTAAAGTCATTTATGAGGATCACGGTACATCATAATAACCAAACTAACGAATTTTTCCCCACACGCCACAGCACGTCTGTGTGTGAAATCGTTGGGAGTTATTGAGCCTGCGCTGAATAGTGAGTTCATTGAGTGCTCGAGTATACTAAATTTTGCCGTTCGATTGACTTGTATTGGGTTGTAAGCATAGCATTTTAACCACGCACCACTCGCACTCCCCAACAAAAATGACTCCCAATTTCCGCAGCACTATTAGACTGGAAAAAAACTTACAACAATTTCTCTCTCTTTAGATGAATTATTTAACTTAATACGGAATCATATTGTTTGTAGTCGTCACACACATCATACTTCATTAATAATTAAACCGTACTTAAAGCTGTATTTCATCAAATTGATGGGTCAGAAACCCTCCATAGCACGGTAGTTAGGCTAGGGGAACCAGCCGATTTTAATTAAACTAGCTCTTACGACTACATACTGATAGAACTTGCATAGGTTCCTATTCCTAACATATACTGGGGCTCTTAGGTATTGTGGAGTGTATTTTCTCCAAACACCTGAGCAGTCCAATAGCATATTTTATTTAAAATGCCCAAAAAAATACACCGGAAAAAAAGGTTTACTGTTCCAAGATTAAAGCGGTTTTTATTGTGGGGGCTAACCAATATTGGCATTTTTATAAAGCCTGTGTATGGGGCTGACTTCTCCAATAAAGCAAAAAAGTACTTTACCTTAAAAAGTTCATGACGCCCCAAATACACCTAAACCCCAAGGACGTTGTCCGCAGTTGTACATATCTTTTCAGTACACCTTAAAGTATAGAAAAACTAATCTTACCTTAAGATGCACATGAGTGCCTTCACAAAATTTCATTGACAAATCCAGAAAACGAATTCGTAATCACGAGACTGACTCAAAGAAACCCCCAGTACCTAGGTCCCTATGGGTGGATTTTTGTAACGTTTTTTGTCAAGTGCATTGGCAAGGCTTCATAAAACGTGCTTCAAATAAAAAAATGAGGCATAACTATAGGTTTTATAGCGTTTTAAACCCATTCCGAATCTCAACCCTG